>CAXDID010000001.1:0-147635 GCA_963988835.1 Hexamita inflata
GAAATATTTAAAATAACTTATACTTATTTGCTTTTTAAGATAAATATACGTTTCCAAGAATATAAATGAAATAAGATCACCTATAAAGTTTATTGGTTTATTTTTCGATAGTGTGAGGATTAATATTGTTGAGTGGAGTCTAAACACGATTTACTACATTATATTGAAAAGCATCACCTCATAACTAAAGCTCTATTTTCACAGCTATTTATGTTTATATCTTTATCCTAATCATGGAACTTTGTCTCTGCTATTAACAGTTGTTTATATACGGTGATTACATTTTTTCCAGTTAAAGCTGAACAAATCTCTCTTACAGATTATTAGCTATTCAACATCTAATTATTTTGAATAATAAATGGCGGCTTCGGGGAACCTTAATAAATATGCAAATAGTTATACCTGTAGTTAAATTTGCGTTGCTTTATCTGGTTCCTGAGCTTTTAAAACGAAATAGTTAAGGACATGCCCGGTTTCGGGCGCATTTTTGGCACTTGGGAATTTGGGGGATGCCTGAATGCCGTATAATCATAATAGTATATCCAAAAAATACTTATAGACGAAAATTTCACTTTTTAAATCTAATAATTTGAGGTTTGTCGCTCTAGGTGTATATTTGTTTGCCATTATTATCCATGTGCTGATAATGTTAACGGATTCTTAATTACATTTTGCACAACATTATTTCCACTCTGTTTTGTAAACTTTTACAACAATGAATGTGCACTACTACAACACGCTAAAGCAGTCCTCTTTTGACAAGTACTCTCAATTTCCTCTCTTTTACGCCCTAAGTTACCTAATTTTATTAACCGAGTGTCCATATATGTTAAAATAGTACACAATAATCGCGCTAACAGTTTATTTATCAGTCCTGTCATTTCAGTTCGCCTTCGTTCAAACATTCACCTCAATAAATTTATCAAAGTAAATTTCGGAGCTCCCGAGGAATTCGTTCGTTTTCAAGGAAATTGTTGACCATTTTAACATTTTAATATTCTTGAATTTGTTCGCCGTTTTCGTTTCGTTCTCGTATTTTTAGTTCATAGAGTTGAAAGTTGCGTTTATTTGGACCGTTTTGGGGGCGAACGGGGCGTATCTTGTTGGAGCGGGTTTGCAATTGGCGTTTTAAAGGTTCAAGGTGCGAATGAATAATATTGAGTGAAATAACATTAATAGTAAATACATTTGTATAAATCCATTCATAAGGGGTATCAGAATATTCTGTTAACTGAAAAATTGCTAACTATCTAGATTATTTTTGTATCAAACAATTTTGAAACTTAATTGAACAACTGTTTTAGTAAGTATGCGGTAGAAGATTAATTGAGTTGAGAGGTTTATTTTATGTTATTAATTTTGTTGAAACGAAATAATGTTAAGCTTGTCAGTATTTCCACTTCGCAAATAATTAACAAAATTCTCGAAAACGACTTCAACCATTTAATAGGTAAATTACTATTTTTGTGTTCAATATATATTAAAACATATTATTCGTATTTTAAATCACTTTATTCATTTTTTATAAATGTGTGTGTACCCTCTTATGTCATTTTATTCGCACTTACTTTTGTATATACATGATAGTGTTTATATGCTTCTATTACTGGTCCTTTAATTGGGCTTACTACTGGTTGGTTACAACCTTCAATTTTTCTTTCGTCGTTTTCTTTAGTTTTACTTCTTTAAACACAGGATATTAAACAACTTAATTCAATTACAACTTCTCTAAATTTTATGATAATTCTTTACCAAGTCGACTTGGTCTAAAAGTTCCAACATATTCAAGCCCTATTGATTTAATATACTCAACTACGTCAATTGTACCATAATAATTATCACAGAATAGTGTGCAGTTAGGCTATTTTGGAAAATCAATAAGTCTTTTAATAACATCAAGAGTTTTTGTTTCACCTTTAGGTACTGTTTACGAAGCTGCGTATAAATCCATTGATAATATAAAATTAGTAAATGTATCCACACAA
This sequence comes from Hexamita inflata, assembly GCA_963988835.1. Lineage (NCBI taxonomy): Eukaryota > Fornicata > Diplomonadida > Hexamitidae > Hexamita > Hexamita inflata. Next base: position 1,986 of record CAXDID010000001.1, read on the forward strand.
GCTCTTACAAGTATACCTCTTTTTGCTGGTTTAGCAGGATTATACTATAAAAAGAATATTCTACCTGCAAATTTGATAAGTTATTCATCTATTACAAGGTTTTTACCCAGAAAATAATCTGGATATTTTGTATATATGTCTCGAAATTTGCTTTGTAACTGTAACATAAAATCTTAAACTCTTGATACAGAATTTCGAACTTTGGTTTCTTTTGGTAAAAACCTTGTAATAGATGAATAACTTATCAAATTTGCAGGTAGAATATTCTTTTTATAGTATAATCCTGCTAAACCAGCAAAAAGAGGTATACTTGTAAGAGCTTGTGTGGATACATTTACTAATTTTATATTATCAATGGATTTATACGCAGCTTCGTAAACAGTACCTAAAGGTGAAACAAAAACTCTTGATGTTATTAAAAGACTTATTGATTTTCCAAAATAGCCTAACTGCACACTATTCTGTGATAATTATTATGGTACAATTGACGTAGTTGAGTATATTAAATCAATAGGGCTTGAATATGTTGGAACTTTTAGACCAAGTCGACTTGGTAAAGAATTATCATAAAATTTAGAGAAGTTGTAACTGAATTAAGTTGTTTAATATCCTGTGTTTAAAGAAGTAAAACTAAAGAAAACGACGAAAGAAAAATTGAAGGTTGTAACCAACCAGTAGTAAGCCCAATTAAAGGACCAGTAATAGAAGCATATAAACACTATCATGTATATACAAAAGTAAGTGCGAATAAAATGACATAAGAGGGTACACACACATTTATAAAAAATGAATAAAGTGATTTAAAATACGAATAATATGTTTTAATATATATTGAACACAAAAATAGTAATTTACCTATAAAATGGTTGAAGTCGTTTTCGAGAATTTTGTTAATTATTTGCGAAGTGGAAATACTGACAAGCTTAACATTATTTCGTTTCAACAAAATTAATAACATAAAATAAACCTCTCAACTCAATTAATCTTCTACCGCATACTTACTAAAACAGTTGTTCAATTAAATAATCATATAGACTTAACCTATGTATATTTAACCATATAACAATTTCAATATTATAATCTTATATTAATGATTATTAATGTTACAAATCCACTTAGAACACTGAAACGCTTCTTTTCCAACTAAATAAGAAACAAATAGCACTCTAAAATCAATTTCTTTATATCAAATTTTGTTTATCGAACTTAGTTTTAGGATCTTTATAAATCAATGTAAATCATAACAATCCATGAATCAAAACTCTGAATAGCCTCCTCAGACAACCTAAGTAAGTTCGGCACTTCAACTAACATTATTGACCTCGGAAGTTATCTTTGTAACTGTACTTTATGGCACTATATATTAATTACCTAATATCAATAGTAGATTTGGATGTCTATTTTGCTTAAATACAAATGCACTTGACTTTATTAATTGTATGAATACTTTACCTTCATTCATATCTAAATTAAGGCTCCCTTTTCAGCAGTAAATCGAACTATTTCTACAGTTTCTGCAGTAAGTTGACCTGTTTCTGCAGTAGAATATTTTACTGCAGCTGCAGTAGCCTGCAGGTAGTTTGCAGGCGAATCGTCTACTGCAAAACAATATTATATTATTTATTCATAAACCACGTTGATTAATATGTGTAATATGAATATTAACGATTAGAATAACTTTATATTTTAGTAAAAATGAAAGCATATGTTATTACTTAAGAATATAATAGAATATAATATTCTTTCATGTTGGAGTGAAATCATAGGAAAATATAAAAATTTAAGATACCTTCATATATCATCGTATTCTTATAGAAACCATATAATATTCCAATATTATTCATTCCTTCAGCATTCTTTGAACAAAATTAATCTAAATAATTTTAAAATCTATTTATTGATCGTATCTCGTTACATAATTAGTGAATAATACTTTGAAAACTACTAATACGATTGGTTTCTTATTTTATAACCTATTAGCTTAGTCTTAGCAAATATATTTTTAATATGTTTTAATTTATTTTGAAATCATTATAAGAACATGGTTATCACATATAAGTATATTTAAACATGAAAATGTCAAGAGCGTAGTATAAATCGTATTTTTAATACAATGATGATTAACATTTTCTTGATGAACTTTGAAGTGGTTTTAAAATGTAGTATTGTATATTATATTAGTATTCTATACAAATATTGTAAAAATATTTTGGAAAAAACGCCTCTAAATGACTAAAATCAATCAATCATTCTGCAGGCTTCTTGAAAACTGCAGAATTTCTACTGCAGTTGCAGGAGTTTTTTCGTCCTGCATGCAGTTACTTCTGCAGTAAAACGACGATTTACTGCAAATACTGCAGAAAAGGGAGCCTTAACAATAGAGTGCCGAGTGGCTCCGCTGTGACCAAAAATTGTCTTGGATTTGAATTATATTAAAATTACATATATACGTATATATTCACTATCATTTTTTCTCTTTGTACTTTTCTTGTATTTTCACACTACTCAAGTTATAGAAAAAATATTAATATCTCACTATACACAGTGTGCTGAGGACTGATACTTACTATTATAATTAAGTATTTGTTGAAGAACATAAATTGTTGTCTTAGTCCATTTCACATCATTGGAAATATTTATAAGTCTGCTAATATTTCAAGTGATTTTCTGGTAAAAGTCGAGTGCAACTCAGATTATTATTAGTAATTACAAGTAAGTCTATTAGTGCTATTATACTATTATTTTATACTCCACTATCTTTCCTACTTTATTCCAACATAATTTTAAAGTTCAATAAAACAATAATAACTCTGGTTATAAACGATATCCTGTGGATTTAATATTATAATTATATTAGTAAACTAGGCTTATATCGATATATAAAGATTGAAGAAAATTATATTTACTTTTCCTGTACAGCTGTACAGTGAATTTTTGCAACTTGTACTACATTTAAAACAATGAGTAAAGTTAATCTAAGAGAACTAATAAATATTACTACTAGTCCAAGTTAGTATGTCATAAATATCGAAGAATATCCCCACATCAAATTTATTGTAGAAGATTCAAATCCATAATTTTACATATTATAGAAACATAGTTAATTGGTAGCACTAAGGACATCCATCAATTTTAGTATCATATATACTTCTTGTAATTGAACCCCACTATATAAGTACAACTATATAATTTAACTCAAATTTACATGTTATAGTTAAGAATCGACATCTACTAGAATTTATCAATTCAACCTGAATTCTAAATTATTATAAGTCTTTAGTTGATATTTATTAAAATAACACCAGTACTGGATATTGAATGTATTAGTCAAGTTAACCTTTTTTTGAAGTTAACTTTTATAGAATCTTTGAGATAAATTTTGTGGTTGCTCTTATATTGTTACTATATATTAGTTATATTTCTAAGAATACTACCTGCTTATTAAAGCTTTACATTTATATACATTAGATCCTATTATTAAAATTGAGTTTTTATAATTCAAGCAGTAGGCTTAAATGAAAACTTTTAGTAAGTTTATTATTATGCTAATGACTAATATAATATAATTTGTTATTATTGTACCTATTATACATTATTTAAGATTTGATGAATTCATAATCTTTAATAATAGAGCGAAGTGGCAACATTAAATCAATTATGTTACTATTTTCTAAATTATGAAGCTACTATATCAATTATTCTAGGTTAATAAAATTATTTGTTCCATCTTTCCCAATATATCTGATTTATTAGTATAAACGAGAATATCTTTAAAGATTGAGAATTGAGCTAAAATCAAGTTACTTGCGATATAACTATTATAATATTTTAGTTTGGACCAGATCTACTTTTATACAATTCAAAATATTGAAGTTGGCTCCAAAGTTTCTTTGTATATTTAGACCTTATATGTACTTTGTATCATTGGATATGTTAGTTCTTGTATTTATCATGAGAAAAGTTGATCTATAATCGTTCACTAGTAGCCTAACAAAAATTAGTGAATAACTCTTTTCATTGGCATTTGAAGTGGTAATGGTTTCTGCAAAAAATACTAGTATGAACCAGCCCTATATGATAGTATAATATAAAGTCATTCTGAAACAAAAGTTTTCCCCAAAATGTGCTACCGGCACTCTATTGTTAAAGCTATCTGAACTTAATAGGAAATAAAATAAATATGCATTATATATTTTCTTAAATTTAATAAATTAAACATTCTTTTAGTCTTCTTTTAGTCTGAGTGTATTATAATCAGCGATATATAAAATATTTCCTCCGCGATTTTTTGTCCGTTAAGAATAAAAAATAAAATTAAGAACACAGATCTTTAGGAGATCGAGCCCTCTTAATTGAAGTTGTTATAAGCTGAGAGCATTGAATCATCATATATATTTGGTTCGAATCCCTTCTAGTCAAGAAACTGCTGGGCTACTATATTTTTAATATTCCAAGAGATAAGTTAATATTTAAAACTTTGCAAGCTGCAATATAATATTAGTAACATATGTTGAATAATGGCGATATATTATTCAATGATATGATACTTCTTTCATTCAGAAGAATGATTTATATTTTCCTTTTTCACATGTATTAATAATTTTAATATTTTATTTCCGTAAAAATAATGAATTCATTTTAGTATACACGTCTTATATTTAGCTTAACATATTATCTTCATTATATTCTTAAAACGTTCAAATATAATAAATAGAGTAAGAACCCTGAAGTGGAAAATTATAATAACAATAAAAACACTGATATACAACAAGCAAACACATATTATAAAATTAACTAAAATAGTTCACAATTTCATCTCCGGTCCGCATATCGCTTTTCACGCTTGAACCAAAGGAGTGAATATTTGCGAAATAGTAACACCACATATATTTAATTATTTTGAGTTGCCGATTAGGCTGCACTAGTATTTGAACTTCCATTTTAGTAAAATTCCATCTAAAATTCCATTTTAGTAAAATTATAATAGTGCGCTTTCAAAAACAGAATTTTGTAAATATTATGACTATTTACCAAAATAATTCTAGTTAAACTTACCTTAACAGTTGGGACAACAATAAACCTCATAGCATACAAACATTCCAAATAAAATCTTAGAAGCTTCTGACGAAGAAATTTGCACAGATTATGCTATTCCATTATATCCATTTGAACGACATGTGATTTTTGAGGAAAATCTACCGTTATCTGTAGATTTCCGAGAATCTGGGTTGATAACTAAGGCTTATAACTAAGGTAAATGCGGAGCGTGCGAGGTGTTTGTTGCTGCTGAGATGGCTGAAACATTTTTATTGCGAGATTATGATTCTTATTATTTGAATCCTTCTTTCGGCAATTCGTCGAAGAATTTGTCTATTTCTATTGATTTTATGTTGCGGAACTCAATTAACAATGAGTAGTGCGACGGCGCGAATTATTACATTCTCATGTCTGACATGGTGCTTTTCAAGACCTTTGAGACAACAGCCAATTTCCCCTACGACGACAGGAAGAAGAAGTACGAGTTAGCCTCGCCGAAAATCCCAGAGTCCGATTTCTTCCAGCCTTTTGCCTTGAATCAGTTGAAAGTGAGGACGAAATCCTACACCTGCTTGACGAACGTGATTATTATTAAGCAGTTTGACGGAAAAACGTTCACTCAACAGGAATCACTCCAGATTAAGCACCTTTTAGCCCGCGGCCTTCCAGTGCAGGGCTCAATGCAGGTAATGCAGCCGGATCTCAAGTACCAGGTCCGCTTCTAACTCTATAAAAACGGTATTTTGCAAGGCCCCTGCGAAAAACCGGGCGTTGACCACTCAATTATGTTCATCGGCTACGGCCACTTCAAAAGTAAACCAGTTTGGGTCTTCAGGAACTCATGGGGGTCCTCCTGGGGGAAGGAAGGAATTTTTTACATTGAGCAGGGCTCGAACAGCTACTGCTCCGAGATGCAGGCTAACTCAAACCTCCCGAAAACGGAAACGATTGAAACGCTTTTAGAAAATAGCTGGAGGAAACAATTCGGATTCCAAGCTGAAATTATTTACGATCAAAGAAGGGGATTCGACGGCTTGGATTTTGACGACGGAACGTTCAAAAAGGAGCCTGAGCAGGGAGGGAGGCTGTTTTTCGCGTGCACGTTTTCGATGTTCGTACTCTGGGTGCTGGCCATGATCGGTATGTGCATCGGAGGCAAAATAGTTCAGTGCAAGAAGAAGAAGGCGAAATAAAGCGAAAATGAAGCACTGGTCATACAAACCGACGAACTGTGAGGATTTTACATTTATTGGGTTTCATTTACGGATCTTGTTCTTGAATGTTTATACGGATGGTACTGTTCAAAAAATCGATATGCAGTTAGATAATCTAACTTAGATTGGCTTCGACCCTAAATCTCACGTTGTATTGTCAAATAACAACATTTTATTAAATAACTATTATTCAATATAAATATCCAATTTCCACCTCCATTAAAATGAACGGATAAAATAATTAATTTAACAGACCGTTTACGGTAAATAATTTAAATGTTGTTAAATCGTAGGAACTAAAAGCATTTTAAGAAGCTTTGAAAAACTATGAGTTAAAAGATGGAGTTAAAGACAACGAACTCGTAAAACAGATACTTTAAGTAATCTTGGACATAAGTGAATGTCTTCCAGAAAATATCGCATATGGTGATTTGTTGCAACTTTTAGAAAGGAAAATGCTTTCTATCATGGAGTATGTTGAAGCACTTGGTGAGTTGAATGACAAAGAACGCATGATTCACGTCTTATAACTTTTGAACACTTTTCTAAACGCCATTATTAGTGGGTCCAATGTTCTGCTTGATATCAGACTCTTCTGCCTCGGAGACTCTCCGATTCCTCTTCCAGTGTATAAAATTAGAAACAGAATCATGAAAAACGCGGCCTCTGCGTTCATGATGTTCGAATCTGCACCTGGTTCTGGAAAGACTCTTATGATATCCGCGTTTATCTCATAGCTCCCCTAAGTGTTGAAAGACAAGAAAAGACTTTACATCACTCAGTCTACTGAAATCAAAGTTCAGTAAACTGCAAAGACTCTTAGAAATATTCTTGGTAAAACTTTTAAGATTAACGCAAAGCCTGAGAAAGAGTCAAACATTTGTGTTTGTACTCCGATCTAGTTGATTTAACACATTTACAACAATCCAAAACTCATACAAGGAGGAATGTTTATTTTAGATGACTTTCAAACTCGATCTGTTGCTCTAGACTTTATGTTTGCCAAACTCATTTAAAATCAAAAATTACTTAATGTGCCATACTAATTCATAGTTGTAACTAACATCATTAATAATGATATTTTGAATTATTTGCCTTAAAATTAAAGTCAGTTAATAATACATATTGAAAGTTAAAGTTTATTTAATGTTGTTGAAGCACACCCTGATTGCAAAATCTTACAACAATCTACCGTAGATATTTCTTGTGATTCTATACAAGAATTTATTTATAACACACAAAATTGCTAAATGGACATAACAGGAAATATTTTATGCTTCAGTTCTAGTTAGGTTGAATGTGATTAAATTAATGAGAATTTGATATAAATATTCAAGGAAGACTAAAATATCACATGCCTCGACTTTGCGCAGTTCAAGAACATGAACGCTCCAGATACTTACGCGAAGATTAAGGAATTGATGGAAAACAAAAACAGCCTCTTTGTGGTTCCAATATGCGTGTCTGGTCAAACTCCAGAATCTGACAACTCGATTCTCTTCACGGCAGTACCAGACGATATTAAAGACAGGTTTGTAAAAGTCGTGATCGGATCTAACATGGACGAAAGCTGCTCCTTCGTTGAAGATGTGATCCTTGTAGTTGATAGCGGAGTTGTTCAAGAACTGTCTTGGGATGATGAGATGAAAATGAACATCGTACAGGAAAAGAAAGTTAGCGATTCCGTTAGAAACTTCAGAAAGAACTTGGCAGCAAGAACTAGAAAAGGATATGCGTGTGTTATAGAGAATCCAGAACTAGAAGAATAACAACCAGAAATATAACGATTGGATTTGAAATAAGCTATTTTAGAGTTTAAAGAAAATAAAATAGAATGGACTGCTTAAGTACTGAATAAATTACCATCATCTCCTAACCGTATCAATATTACAAACAGTTTGAAAATTTTGAAAACTATTTACGCTCTAGATTCACAAAATTAAATCACTGAATAAGGTCTTAGATTGTTAAAATACTAAAATATCGAACCCGTAATCGCATGTGTATTTGAACGCTTATTAAAAGAAGGCGACATATTTTTACTAATTTCCGTAATTGCACACAGCTATATTACATGTCAATCAAATTTGATTACCGATATATTCAGCAAATCCGCATGTGAAAATTTTACAGAAGAAAGTGATCTAGCAACGCTGGTAAAATGCTTTATAAGCATAGAACAATAAAAATCATAAACTAGAAAATAATATTGTATTAACAATGGATTTAATTATTCAGTTTATATTTAGATAAGACAATAAGTATAATACGTTTTTGATACAATCATTACTTCTAATAAGGGGTAATTATTTGAAATAGTTGAAAATGATAACATTATTGAAAATAGAGTTGAGTCCGAAGTCGAAGTCGACTACTTTAATAATTTTATAGTAAGGATAGATTAAAATCAAATTTTAACTGTTCTAGACTTATATGTGTAATATTTAGTTGAAATACGACAAGAAATTGATCAATCAAATATTTAAATTAATAATTTCGCTTGTGTTTAAAATATATAAACAATTCCGTAGCAAAAATATTACTAAGTATTATAAAATGATCTGAAAAATTATATAATATGTGGCTCGCGACCTGGCTGTAAAAATATTATCGCCTATAGCTAAGTATTCTTCTACAGTTTATCATACAACAAAAAATCAGGGGTGTACTACGGCCAATTCATGCACAGACTGCAAAACAGTTATAAATGCAGTTACTCTGTCAGTGTACCTTAGAACGCCATAATGCTTCCGTTCACGAAAATGCTCGTTTCATAATTCTTTGAAAATAATTTAGATTACAATTTTATTATGAAAATGATTTTAAGAACCAACTCAGACTAAACCGAGTTTCTTGCGGAAAGCCTAGATAAGAAATCCCTTTACTACACAGTCGACAGATAAATTAATTAAAGTACAGTTAGTATCATGAATTAAATCGTGAAAAGAATCGTACAAATTTCAGCTGTTTGTCCCACAACACTCATATCGAGGTACCCAGGTCTACCAGATTACTACGTTGAGTTCTTCCAAACCGACAACAAAAGCGATGCGAGGTTCATTCAAAAGCAGGCCAACAACGAGAACGTAGCCCCATTCGCGTACTCGCTGAATCAAAAATCTGTTTAGTTGTTGGTTCATAGTAAGGTCGAGTTCAAGATTTCTTACGTTTTCGACCTCAAGATGAACCACGCCACATTCAGAGAATACGGATACTCGCACGACTTCAACTACACTGGCGACCAGGTGAGCAGAAGTAGAAACGGAAACGTGGTCAACCAATTGATCATCATTTCAGATAAGTAAATCTAGGAACTACCACAACTTAAATGGGTGGGTCAACTCGACGAACGCCAAGTCCCGCTATAATACGTTCTAAAAGACAAAAGCGCGGAAACACAATCTTCTCAATCATCAGGAAACCAAGGACAATATCTTCCATTCAATATCGCATCAAAAGATTTGCAAAAACATCCTCAAATAATTTAAGACATCAAAGAACTCATTCAGTTACTGAAGATTCGCGACGTTAACTTTACATAAAATGGGTTTACTGGTAATGCCAACAATATTCAAAGAATTATAAATGAGGTAAACTCTGGATTTCCGCTGAACCTTTCGTTGAAAGAGATAAGGTATTACAACATTCCACGAGTTTAAATAGAAAGCATAGTAAGCTCTTTTGTGGATGCGCAGATTAGATTTGGAAGGAATAACAGCATTATAGTTCATTCTTCGCTTTACGAAGAAATTAATAATTAAATACTTGATTTGCTGGACAATAACCAAGACAACCTGATTTCCTTCATGTCTTGCGGAAATGATATATGTCTGCCCAACACAACGAGTATTGCGTCGATTGTTGGTAAAGAATTGAAATATTAGTTCTATTGTGAAGATTGCATTTAATTGATGTTGTAAAAGTAGCTATAAGAGGGTGAGATGTAAATAAAGTTAGGATCTGGAATCGAACATAATGGGAAATTTATTTCGTTCTTCCTTCAAAGTAGAAAATTGAGAGAAACAGCAACAAATATATTATTAAGGACAGGTGAATTAAAAGCTCATTTCAATAAAGAATTTAAGTTTTGTAATCGTTGTAATTAGGTTGGTATAAAGTGTGGTACTCCTGGAATAGATTAACTACTATATTCTTGCAATAGGTGTAACCATAAATGGTGCTCAGAATGCGGAGAATGGCACAAATCGGGAGAAAAATGTGTTAATATTGGTAATCATAAAAGATGTCCATATTGCAAAATATATTTTGAAAAGTTGGACAAAACAACCTGTAATCACATAGAATGCGTATGTGGCGCTCATTGGTGTTATATATGCGGTAAATAATTTGAATATATGGAAATTTATCCTCATATGCACAAAGCGCATGGTGGAACTCATACTGAGGAGTGATAATTGTAATGTTTTTATAAATAACATTTTCGGTAAATATTGCATATTCCACTCCAGAATGAGTTTGGCGTAAATTGCGTATTCTCGTTCTTAGTCAGCTAAGTAGGATGTACGTAAGAAGTTGTCGACTTCGATATTGAATGTTACGGATGGTTAGGTGTCATTAGCCAAGGGCTTCAGGGATTTGTACAGGAGTGCGTCTTCGTCTCGGATGGAGTATACCGCAGCCACTCCTTCCTGGGTGGGTCCTGGCGAGTATAAATTGCGTCGTGACACGGGAAAGATCCAGCCCACTATTTAGCAGCGCTACACCTATTCCACCGAGCACATGCCCTCTCCAACCCGCTACAACCTCCAGCCTGCGCATTAACCTACTGGTTTCACGATCAAGTCCAAACCGAAAAACCCAAAACCGCGTTAATCACCAGCTCCCGACCAATACGCTCCCAAACTAACCGACCTCCAAACTAAGAAGCACTCTCTATCACTAGCCATCCCTAACGAAGCAATTACAATCTCACCTGGACCGGGTTCGTATGATCAACCATTAAAAACTAACTAAGGGTTCACAATTGCAAAAACGGACCGGTCGTACTACGACATATTCAGGCCGAAACAGCTCACACCGGATTTTGCCCCTCAGAAACAGTTCGAGATAAAACCCGTTAAAATCGCTACGTACAGATTCAAGGCTGAGAAGAACGAGAACCCGGGACCATATGACACGCGCGCAGCATACGAATACCTGCACCCGAAGAAATAGCTGAGCATACAAGAGGCCGGGTTCAGAACGGTAACCGGAGCCGCTGAGGGCATATAAAAGCAACTATCCGCGCAGTAAGTTAAATTACAGAAGTAACTAGTAGAGTAATTGAAGTCAGAGCTGGAAATAGGCCGGAAAACGCTCGGAATTGGCATGGAGGGGAAGAAAATGAGCAGGGAAGAGCGAAAATAACTCAATGAAGCGTCCGCGTGCTTCAAAACGTTCAACACAGCCAATGAGTACGAAATACACTTCGCAATGGCCGGACCCGGGTACGAAGGGCTCGTTCACGGGCGCATCATCACCATGAAAATGTTCCCGCACAACTTCCCAAAGGTGATTATTGACCACGAACACTTCAAACAACCGGTGATAAGTAACGAACTGCTCAAAACTTGGCACCCGTAAATGGGAACACACGTATTGTTGCAACAAGTTGCTGATCAATTCAGAGTTCTTAACGCAGTTAACGCTGATTTGGTGGTCGTTGACGCGAGCATAAGCAAATAATTCGTGTGCAAAACGTGCGGGTGCAGGAATGAAGAGTGGGTAGCTAAATTGCTCAAAAATAGGTAAAAGTGATTAAAGATGAATATTAATTTATATCCACTCACTTAGCTTTCATTTATACTTAGCTTTTATTACTTCTTAGCTTTCATTACTTCTACATACTTCATGTTGAAGAAACAGCCTCATATCAAGCCTTCGACTATGGAAATATCCATAATATAAAATATATAATAAATGTTAATACTAATATTTCAAATACTAAATATACAAATTATAAAGATCAATAAGTTATATTAAATTATAAATAGTAATCATAAGGCACGTGTGCAAGTAGATCCGGAACAAACGTTGTATATAGCTGCATTATAACAATTACATGGACGATCGTTTGATCCACATGTACTACATTTCTATTTAGTACCAGCTGATTTCAAATATACAACACTGTTTTAAATTTTCGATAATCTATTACTTATATCATTAAATTATTAATTTATATAATCTCTGCTAAATACATCATTGGAATTCACTTTAATATTAGTTGTGCTTTTGACAGAGTTTAAATCCCAAATGTAAGCTTTATTATTTACATCGGCCTGTAATGTATTAAAGCTGCTGATGTATACTTTTTGGTTTACATCTGCTCTTAGCGTGTTAATAATAGAAGTGAGAGATCCCACAGTATTTGCGTTAGTTGACTAAATTAAATTAACAAGATACGTAGAATTGTATTTTAATTAATTTAATAAACTCGTGTAATTTAATGCTATTCGCTAGTCTAATGCATTAGTGTTGTCTGTTAATTTTTAACTAAGTGTTGAAATAGATGTTTGAAGTGATTATATATTTACGTTAACATTTTGCTACAGATTAGATACTAACTGAGTATAGTCCTATTTAACTTATGAAATATTGCCACTTAGATAAGTTAATAACATTGACACATTCGCCTTTAGAGTAGAGCTAATTATATTTTAACTAATTTAATAAACTAGTATAGTTTGATGCTATTCGCTAATCTAACATATTGGTATTATCTGTTAGTTTTTAGCTTAGAGGTGAAATAGATGTTTATAATGATTAAATATTTTGATTTACATTTTATTACAAATTACTAACTAACTGTGTATAATCCTATTTCACATTTGAAATATTACCACTCAGATAACTTAACAACATTGTCACATTTGCTTTTAAGTATGAATTTACCTAAGATACATTGGAGACTAAATTATTATTAACCGTTGAAATATTATTTGCAAGTTAGTTTTCTAAATAAGTAAAATTAGATTTAATGTTGTTATTAAGCAAAGAAACGTTAGTTTATATATCTTGATTCAATTATGAAACATTTGAGACAATGTTCGATTATAAGTATGAAAAATTTGAGTTTAAATAATTTGTTAATATTGTATAGTTATTGAAAAATTAATTGTCAAGATTAGTAAGTTACTAAATAATATGTACGCAAAATGTCTTATTTAAAATGTATCCGGATTAGCACTAACATATACTTTCTTTAAATTCAAATGGGTCAGAGCATAACAAAACATCATTAATACGTGTACTAAACTACAGACCTGATAGACATAAACCATATGCTGGTATTTATGACATATTGCATACGGCTAAGCAAGAGATATTCTGACTTCCTATTTGTGTAATATTTTAAATAGCTTAAATGCCATAAGCATTTGTATAATTATCAACACATACTGAAATATTACTAATCTAAAAAATATTTTGTAACCTGTAGGAACTTATTATCATGAACTGCGTTCGAACAGAAGTAAGTGTAGTCCCACTTAAATCTTTGAATTAACTTAAAAAATTGATAGTAAATAATTGCATCATTTCAGATATTTCTAATTTGAGCACACTAATAAATATAGAAGAATTTAGAATAAAGTTTAACTGTAACTTGAATATATCTGTGATGTAATTCTGGACCAACCTGAAAAAATTAACAATTTCATGTATTGACGCTAAAAATATATCAGTTCTTAGAAATTTAATTTATTTAGAGGAGCTAAATTGTTCTAATAATGATAATATTGACATAACACCGCTTTAATATTTGGAAAATCTTAAAATATTAATAGTTGAAACCTGTTAGCTAATATCTATAACGTAATTTAGAACACTTATTAATTTATAATAACTATATTTAGCATTTAATCGTGTATGTGATATATCTCCACTCGAACTGCTAACGAAACTATAATATTTAAAGGTATACGATAACTGCATAACAGATTTTTCTCCGGTTTAACAGCACTCAAACTACTAGCTGTATGATATTAGAAACTAAAAAATTCCAACAGCCAAAGAATTAATTATATCAAAGAAGATTCAAATAGTTGATGGAATAAACCTTTAACACATAAATATTAACAGAATAGTAAAATAAATTAATTTAAATTTCTCTTTAGCGGTAAAAGAAACAAATTTGCTAATTAAGTAGCAGTATTATAATCTAATAGCATTTACTAGTAAAATAATTCAACTATTTTAAAGCCTGAATTCAATCCACTACGAGTGAAATTGATTATAATATTCATATAAACATAACACTTTGTTTTTTCAATTATTTAGAAAATGATATTAACTATTAACTACTTTCTATTAGTAAGATTCTAAATCAACATAATCTAAATCAACATAATATATTTATGTCTTTAAAACGTGGTTATATGTTTCGGCTGAGTTCAGAATCCGCTAAATTGCGCTTTTCATATGCGGACCGGGTTATAAATTTTCTGATATAATTGAGGTGGGAGGCTAATATTTAAAAATATTAATGTGTATCAATAGTATATAACATAGTTATATTTTATTCATTTTTTAATGTTTAATTGTTTCACTTCATTCACCGATATTTTTCACTATATTTCTTGAAATTCACTATTAATTCAGTTTAACGATCTGGTACGATAAAGCTTTAATTATATCCACTAGAGACTATTCTATTAATATTTCTAGACCAGAGCTTTTACATATATTTCCTTATTAAACAACAAATTGTTACTAAATGTTTAGAAATAATTAAACATTTCCTGGACGGCTTTTTAAATTTATTCACTATTTGTATATATCACAATATAAATAATAGTAATATTATACAAGATGATATAATTTATCCATATTGTCTTTGTTTATTTAGATTATTTGTTGTTACATTTTTATTCATTAATTTATATTAATTTCGTGAACCCTTTTTCGGACTGAAAATCCATATTTATTCTTTTGCATAGGATAATAGCATATAATAACACTCTTTGCTTGGGCATCTAGATTTATGAACTCCAATATGAGAATATAGCATAATTCAAAAGAAGTTACCCACATCATGGAATGAAAGAAACTGGCGTATTTTAAAAAATGCGCTTAAATCTACCAATACACTTCATAATATAATAGAATTTGGTAATAAACTGAGCTCTATAATGGTTAAAATGGAAACTAGTTAAATGACTCATCATTAATGCCCCAACATCACTCTTGGAACTTTCAATACAATAACCATTGAACAATGTCAAAATATTGGATTAAATTGAAGCATTTTCATAACTTTAAAGAGACGAAAATTAGCTACGTCAATTAAATACAGTTTTTCGCTTTGTTGAGTCTGAGTGTATTATAATCAGCGATATATAAAATATTTCCTCCGCGATTTTTTGTCCGTTAAGAATAAAAAATAAAATTAAGAACACAGATCTTTAGGAGATCGAGCCCTCTTAATTGAAGTTGTTATAAGCTGAGAGCATTGAATCATCATATATATTTGGTTCGAATCCCTTCTAGTCAAGAAACTGCTGGGCTACTATATTTTTAATATTCCAAGAGATAAGTTAATATTTAAAACTTTGCAAGCTGCAATATAATATTAGTAACATATGTTGAATAATGGCGATATATTATTCAATGATATGATACTTCTTTCATTCAGAAGAATGATTTATATTTTCCTTTTTCACATGTATTAATAATTTTAATATTTTATTTCCGTAAAAATAATGAATTCATTTTAGTATACACGTCTTATATTTAGCTTAACATATTATCTTCATTATATTCTTAAAACGTTCAAATATAATAAATAGAGTAAGAACCCTGAAGTGGAAAATTATAATAACAATAAAAACACTGATATACAACAAGCAAACACATATTATAAAATTAACTAAAATAGTTCACAATTTCATCTCCGGTCCGCATATCGCTTTTCACGCTTGAACCAAAGGAGTGAATATTTGCGAAATAGTAACACCACATATATTTAATTATTTTGAGTTGCCGATTAGGCTGCACTAGTATTTGAACTTCCATTTTAGTAAAATTCCATCTAAAATTCCATTTTAGTAAAATTATAATAGTGCGCTTTCAAAAACAGAATTTTGTAAATATTATGACTATTTACCAAAATAATTCTAGTTAAACTTACCTTAACAGTTGGGACAACAATAAACCTCATAGCATACAAACATTCCAAATAAAATCTTAGAAGCTTCTGACGAAGAAATTTGCACAGATTATGCTATTCCATTATATCCATTTGAACGACATGTGATTTTTGAGGAAAATCTACCGTTATCTGTAGATTTCCGAGAATCTGGGTTGATAACTAAGGCTTATAACTAAGGTAAATGCGGAGCGTGCGAGGTGTTTGTTGCTGCTGAGATGGCTGAAACATTTTTATTGCGAGATTATGATTCTTATTATTTGAATCCTTCTTTCGGCAATTCGTCGAAGAATTTGTCTATTTCTATTGATTTTATGTTGCGGAACTCAATTAACAATGAGTAGTGCGACGGCGCGAATTATTACATTCTCATGTCTGACATGGTGCTTTTCAAGACCTTTGAGACAACAGCCAATTTCCCCTACGACGACAGGAAGAAGAAGTACGAGTTAGCCTCGCCGAAAATCCCAGAGTCCGATTTCTTCCAGCCTTTTGCCTTGAATCAGTTGAAAGTGAGGACGAAATCCTACACCTGCTTGACGAACGTGATTATTATTAAGCAGTTTGACGGAAAAACGTTCACTCAACAGGAATCACTCCAGATTAAGCACCTTTTAGCCCGCGGCCTTCCAGTGCAGGGCTCAATGCAGGTAATGCAGCCGGATCTCAAGTACCAGGTCCGCTTCTAACTCTATAAAAACGGTATTTTGCAAGGCCCCTGCGAAAAACCGGGCGTTGACCACTCAATTATGTTCGTGGGCTACGGCCACTTCAAAAACACTCCCGTTTGGGTCTTCAGGAACTCATGGGGGTCCTCTTGGGGGAAGGAAGGAATTTTTTACATTGAGCAGGGCTCGAACAGCTACTGCTCCGAGATGCAAGCGAACTCGAACCTCCCGAAAACGGAAACGATTGAAACGCTTTTAGAAAACAACTGGAGGAAACAATTTGGGTTTTAAGCTGAAATTATTTACGATCAAAGAAGGGGATTCGACGGGCTGGATTTTGACGATGGAACGTTCAAGAAGGAGCCTGAGCAAGGAGGGAGGCTGTTCTTCGCGTGCACGTTTTCGATGTTCGTGCTCTGGGTGCTGGCCATGATCGGTATGTGCATCGGAGGCAAAATAGTACAATGCAAGAAGAAGAAGGCTAAACAGAGCGAAAATGAAGCACTGGTCATACAAACCGACGAACTGTGAGGATTTTACATTTATTGGGTTTCATTTACGGATCTGTTGCTGTCGCGTAACGACGAGGATTGGCTTCGACCCTAACTCTCACACTATTGCTAAAATAACAATATTTTATTAAATAACTGTTATTCAATATAAATATCCAATTTCCACCTCCATTAAAATGAACGGATAAAATAATTAATCCAACAGACCGTTGACCGTAAATAACTAAAATATTGTTAAATCGTAGGAACTAAAAGCATTTTAAGAAACCTTGAAAAACTATTATTATTAAGCTAAAGACAACAAACTCGTAAAACAGATATTTTAAGTAATCTAGGACATAAGTGAATGTCTTCCAGAAAATATCGCATATGGTGATTCGTTGTAACTTTTAGAAAAGAAAATTCTTTTTCTTATATTATACGTTGAAGAGCTTGGCGAGTTGAATGACAAAGCACGCATGATTCACGTCTTATAACTTTTGAACACTTTTCTAAACGCTATTATTAGTGGATCAAATGTTCTGCTTGATATCAGACTCTTCTGCCTCGGAGACTCTCCGATTCCTCTTCCAGTGTATAAAATTAGAAACAGAATCATGAAAAACGCGGCATCTGCGTTCATGATGTTCGAATCTGCACCTGGTTCTGGAAAGACTCTTATGATATCCGCATTTATCTCATAGCTTCCCCAAGTGTTGAAAGACAAGAAAAGACTATACATCACGCAATCTACTGAAATCAAAGTTCAATAAACTGCAAAGGCTCTTAGAAATATTCTCGGCAAATAATAGACAATCAGTACAAAACTTGAGAAAAAGTCACACACTAAAACCGAGAAAAAGTCCAATATTTGTGTTTGTACTCCAATCGAGTTGATTTAATATATTCACAATAACCCAGAAGTTTTACAAGGCGGAATGTTTATTTTAGACGATTTTCAAACTAGAACTGTTGTTCTGGATGTGTTATTTGCAAAGGTTTTACATTTCATGATTTAATAAATGAAGATGAATAAGTATCTTAGTCCATATTAGTTTACCATCCTAGCTGACCACTTCGATAATGGAATTTATTAATTTGTTACTGGTGGGTAGGAATCCAATTTGATAATATAAGTAGAAAATAAAAGCATATTCAATATCGATGAATTGTATTCTGATAGCTAAAACGTACAACTATCTACTGTGGATATTCCTTGTGAATTTATAGTTGAATTTATATAAAGAATAGAAAATGGTGAGAAATAGAAAGGAAATATTTTGTGCTTCAGTTCTGGTTAAAGTGAATGCGATTAGATTTGTGATACTTTAATATAAATGTTCAAGGAAGATGAAAATATCACATGCCTCGACTTTGCGTAGTTCAAGAACATGAACGCTCCAGATACTTACGCGAAGATTAAGGAATTGATGGAAAACAAAAACAGCCTCTTTGTGCTTCCAATATGCGTGTCTGGTCAAACTCCAGAATCTGACAACTCGATTCTCTTCACGGCAGTACCAGACGATATTAAAGACAGGTTTGTAAAAGTCGTGATCGGATCTAACATGGACGAAAGCTGCTCCTTCGTTGAAGATGTGATCCTTGTAGTTGATAGCGGAGTTGTTCAAGAACTGTCTTGGGATGATGAGATGAAAATGAACATCGTACAGGAAAAGAAAGTTAGCGATTCCGTTAGAAACTTCAGAAAGAACTTGGCAGCCAGAACTAGAGTGGGATATGCCTGTATTATAGAGAACCAAGAATTGGAAGAATAACAACCAGAAATATAACGGTTAGATTTGAAATAGGCTATTTTAGCTCTAAGAGAAAGTTAAATAGACTTAGAGACCATTGCACAAACATTACCTTCTTAACCTGATAACACTTAAATATAAAATGCACTTTAACTGCTTATTAATTTGCGTGCTATAAGTAGCAAAGGAGTTATTACAGATTTTGGTAAGAGGCTACTTAATTATAAAAATATAGATCCTATGATTAGTTGCGTATTTGATGATATGTTGATGATGCATGATTAAATAAACACTATAATAGGTTTAATTGCATATTATTTAACTGTAAATAACACTGTTTTTGTTGTCGACAACTTCAGTAAATGTCTTAAAGAATGTTTCACCCAAGAAAGTGATGCCGCAACGTTGGTGAAATGCTTTTTGTCAGCAGAAAAATAAAAAATGGATGTTAGAAACCAATATTGTAAAGACAATGGTCTGAACATTACAATTTACGAAGAAGTTAGAGCTAAAGTACTAAATTTACTTAATACGTTTTCTGACAGCTAAGAGGATCAAAATAAATAAGAATTGAATTTCAGAAATAAACTTCTTTAAATAAACGAGACTTAAATATTAAATGCACTTGATATGTATGTTGATTTTACTAGCAAACTTTAAAAAAGCATAGATCCAACTAAAGAATCAGCATTTCACTTTTAAGGAATTTCAAATTTGGTTGAAGTTCCAGTTTACAACTATATATCCAATTAATCATCAGTAATTTTCTAGTAAAGACCAGGTTGCACCAGTGTTGTTGCGTATAGCGATGTGTTCTTTTTTGAGACATAATATGGTAAGATTTCTGGAGTATAAAAAAGTAAATTTATGCATAGAATCAAAAACAGCTACAAGTGCAGCTATTCAGTGAGTGTACCTTAGAACGCCATAATGCTACCATTCACGAAGATGCTAATATAACAGTACTTTACTGACGATAAAGCGTATAACTTTATTAAGAAAATGAACCTGAGAACAATTTCTGAAGAAACAGAGTTTCTTGCTGAAAGTTTAGATAAAAAGTAACTATTCTATATAGTTGACAGAAATATTTCACAAGATTCTATCAATAACATGAAATAAGTTGTTGAAAAACTCGTTCAAATTTCTGCTGTTTGTCCCACAACACTCATATCGAGGTACCCAGGTCTACCAGATTACTACGTTGAGTTCTTCCAAACCGACAACAAAAGCGATGCGAGGTTCATTCAAAAGCAGGCCAATAACGAGAACGTAGCCCCATTCGCGTACTCGCTGAATCAAAAATCTGTTTAGTTGTTGGTTCATAGTAAGGTCGAGTTCAAGATTTCTTACGTTTTCGACCTCAAGATGAACCACGCCACTTTCAGAGAATACGGATACTCGCACGACTTCAACTATACAGGCGACCAGGTGAGCAGAAGTAGAAACGGAAACGTGGTCAACCAATTGATCATCATTTCAGATAAGTAAATCTAGGAACTACCACAACTTAAATGGGTGGGTCAACTCGATTAACGCTAAGTTCCACTATAATACGTTCTCAAAGACAAAAGCGCGGAAACACAATCTTCTCAATCATCAGGAAACCAAGGACAATATCTTCCATTCAATATCGCATCAAAAGATTTGCAAAAACATCCTCAAATAATTTAAGATGTCAAAGAACTCATTCAGTTACTGAAGATTCGCGACGTTAACTTTACATAAAATGGGTTTACTGGTAATGCCAACAATATTCAAAGAATTATAAATGAGGTAAACTCTGGATTTCCGCTGAACCTTTCGTTGAAAGAGATAAGGTATTACAACATTCCACGAGTTTAAATAGAAAGCATAGTAAGCTCATATGTTGATGCACAGATAAGATTCGGAAGGAATAACAGCATTATAGTTCATTCTTCGCTTTACGAAGAAATTAATAATTAAATACTTGATTTGCTGGACAATAACCAAGACAACCTGATTTCCTTCATGTCTTGCGGAAATGATATATGTCTGCCCAACACAACGAGTATTGCGTCGATTGTTGGTAAAGAATTGAAATATTAGTTCTATTGTGAAGATTGCATTTAACAAATGCTGATTAAGTAATTATAAGTGGGTGAGATGTAAATAAAGTTAGGATCTGGAATCGAACATAATGGGAAATTTATTTCGTTCTTCCTTCAAAGTAGAAAATTGAGAGAAACAGCAACAAATATATTATTAAGGACAGGTGAATTAAAAGCTCATTTCAATAAAGAATTTAAGTTTTGTAATCGTTGTAATTAGGTTGGTATAAAGTGTGGTACTCCTGGAATAGATTAACTACTATATTCTTGCAATAGGTGTAACCATAAATGGTGCTCAGAATGCGGAGAATGGCACAAATCGGGAGAAAAATGTGTTAATATTGGTAATCATAAAAGATGTCCATATTGCAAAATATATTTTGAAAAGTTGGACAAAACAACCTGTAATCACATAGAATGCGTATGTGGCGCTCATTGGTGTTATATATGCGGTAAATAATTTGAATATATGGAAATTTATCCTCATACTGTGGTGTCCGAGCCAACTTTGATTTTAACAAATGTTTATGTAATAATTGCGCTTGAAAATTAAATCACTGTATTTATGCTAATTATAACATATTCAATTAATTCTGCGGTTCATTTCTTTTTCACTTCATCCTTCAAATGACGAAGCACACACGAAGCCGACGGATCACAATACAAGAGCGTCGCATAATGATGAGAATGTGAGAAACAGAATCACAAACTGTTGCAACCAAGAAATACATTGCTTGTTGCCTTCAATGTAGTCTCCAAACTGTTTATTCCATTTTTAAGCACTTTGAAGTTACAGGCAAGCTAGAAGCTTCTCATGCCGATAATAGTGTCAGAAAATTTGACTAAGCTGAGATTTTCGCGTTGTTAAATATCGCCAGAGCCATAGATTCGAAACTCGACGAATCATAGCTGAAAAATACTAAGCCCTTCGTGGAATTTCCATGTCTCTAACAACGGTATCTCGTCTCCTGGCCAAATTCAGTTTAAGCTTCTATGTTGCTAAGATAAAGCCAAAACTTACCGAAAAGCATAAATTGGAAAGTTTGAACTTTGCTCGAATGAACCTGAAACAACCAATTGAATATTGGAGAACTTTTTAGTATACCGATGAGTATCGCTCAAAATGCTATGCAAATCGAGCGAGTAGAGTGCTCAGAACACCTAAAGACGAGTGGAATCCGAAGTATTTTCTCGAAGTGTAAAATATGGACTGTTTTCGTGCATGATCTATAGTACGATTAGCTATAGATATAAGGGTCCATTATGGTTTATGCCGTGCGGTACGACCATGAATTCAATTGTCAATTCTTAAGTTCTCAGACAAGTTACACTTCCATCACTTAATAGCATAACTTGAAGTTGCAACAAGATAACGCCCCGACACATTTTAGTAAGTATATGAAAAACTTTTATACTGCTAACAACATTGAGCTCTATCGCTTTCCAGTAATGAGTCCAGACTTAAATCCACTTTTTCACTGCTGGAATCCACTGAAGTCAAACATTTCCCCTGAAGAATGTACCACATATGACTTATTAAATGAAGAAGTAAAGAGGGCGTTGGAGTAAATCTCGTTAGATATCATCAATCATTTGATTGACTCTATGCCCAAAAGGTTAGAAGAAGTAATAAAATAGAAAGGAGACGCTACTAAACATTGAGTTAATATATAGTTAAAATTAATACAAAAAATAGTTTTGAAATAGTTAGTATTTTTTGAAATCAAAGTTGGCTTGGCGACCACAGTATGCACAAAGCGCATGGTGGAACTCATACTGAGGAGTGATAATTGTAATGTTTTTATAAATAACATTTTCGGTAAATATTGCATATTCCACTCCAGAATGAGTTTGGCGTAAATTGCGTATTCTCGTTCTTAGTCAGCTAAGTAGGATGTACGTAAGAAGTTGTCGACTTCGATATTGAATGTTACGGATGGTTAGGTGTCATTAGCCAAGGGCTTCAGGGATTTGTACAGGAGTGCGTCTTCGTCTCGGATGGAGTATACCGCAGCCACTCCTTCCTGGGTGGGTCCTGGCGAGTATAAATTGCGTCGTGACACGGGAAAGATCCAGCCCACTATTTAGCAGCGCTACACCTATTCCACCGAGCACATGCCCTCTCCAACCCGCTACAACCTCCAGCCTGCGCATTAACCTACTGGTTTCACGATCAAGTCCAAACCGAAAAACCCAAAACCGCGTTAATCACCAGCTCCCGACCAATACGCTCCCAAACTAACCGACCTCCAAACTAAGAAGCACTCTCTATCACTAGCCATCCCTAACGAAGCAATTACAATCTCACCTGGACCGGGTTCGTATGATCAACCATTAAAAACTAACTAAGGGTTCACAATTGCAAAAACGGACCGGTCGTACTACGACATATTCAGGCCGAAACAGCTCACACCGGATTTTGCCCCTCAGAAACAGTTCGAGATAAAACCCGTTAAAATCGCTACGTACAGATTCAAGGCTGAGAAGAACGAGAACCCGGGACCATATGACACGCGCGCAGCATACGAATACCTGCACCCGAAGAAATAGCTGAGCATACAAGAGGCCGGGTTCAGAACGGTAACCGGAGCCGCTGAGGGCATATAAAAGCAACTATCCGCGCAGTAAGTTAAATTACAGAAGTAACTAGTAGAGTAATTGAAGTCAGAGCTGGAAATAGGCCGGAAAACGCTCGGAATTGACATGGAGGGGAAGAAAATGAGCAGGGAAGAGCGAAAATAACTCAATGAAGCGTCCGCGTGCTTCAAAACGTTCAACACAGCCAATGAGTACGAAATACACTTCGCAATGGCCGGACCCGGGTACGAAGGGCTCGTTCACGGGCGCATCATCACCATGAAAATGTTCCCGCACAACTTCCCAAAGGTGATTATTGACCACGAACACTTCAAACAACCGGTGATAAGTAACGAACTGCTCAAAACTTGGCACCCGTAAATGGGAACACACGTATTGTTGCAACAAGTTGCTGATCAATTCAGAGTTCTTAACGCAGTTAACGCTGATTTGGTGGTCGTTGACGCGAGCATAAGCAAATAATTCGTGTGCAAAACGTGCGGGTGCAGGAATGAAGAGTGGGTAGCTAAATTGCTCAAAAATAGGTAAAAGTGATTAAAGATGAATATTAATTTATATCCACTCACTTAGCTTTCATTTATACTTAGCTTTTATTACTTCTTAGCTTTCATTACTTCTACATACTTCATGTTGAAGAAGCAGCCTCATATCAAGCCTTCGACTATGGAAATATCCATAATATAAAATATATAATAAATGTTAATACTAATATTTCAAATACTAAATATACAAATTATAAAGATCAATAAGTTATATTAAATTATAAATAGTAATCATAAGGCACGTGTGCAAGTAGATCCGGAACAAACGTTGTATATAGCTGCATTATAACAATTACATGGACGATCGTTTGATCCACATGTACTACATTTCTATTTAGTACCAGCTGATTTCAAATATACAACACTGTTTTAAATTTTCGATAATCTATTACTTATATCATTAAATTATTAATTTATATAATCTCTGCTAAATACATCATTGGAATTCACTTTAATATTAGTTGTGCTTTTGACAGAGTTTAAATCCCAAATGTAAGCTTTATTATTTACATCGGCCTGTAATGTATTAAAGCTGCTGATGTATACTTTTTGGTTTACATCTGCTCTTAGCGTGTTAATAATAGAAGTGAGAGATCCCACAGTATTTGCGTTAGTTGACTAAATTAAATTAACAAGATACGTAGAATTGTATTTTAATTAATTTAATAAACTCGTGTAATTTAATGCTATTCGCTAGTCTAATGCATTAGTGTTGTCTGTTAATTTTTAACTAAGTGTTGAAATAGATGTTTGAAGTGATTATATATTTACGTTAACATTTTGCTACAGATTAGATACTAACTGAGTATAGTCCTATTTAACTTATGAAATATTGCCACTTAGATAAGTTAATAACATTGACACATTCGCCTTTAGAGTAGAGCTAACTTGAGTAATATTAGAAAGTAAATTATTGTTAACTGTTGTAATATTATTTACAAGTTAATTTTCTAAATAAGTAACATTTGAGCGAATGTTATTATTGAGCTAAGAAATGTTAGTTTGTAGATTCGTATTAAGTACTGAAACATTTGATATCAAGTTATATTACAAATATGAAAAATTCTATTCCAAATTATAATTCATTAGTGTATAGTTATTAAAAATGTAATTATCTAGATTTGTTAGTTGTTAAATTATATGTACACAAAAAGTTTTGTTTAAGATATAACCTGGTTAGCACTAACATATAGCATCTCTAAATTCGAATGGAGTAGGACATAATAAGACATCATTACTGCGTATACTATACTACAAGCTTGCTAGACATAATCCATAAGCAGGAATCTATGATGCATTACAAATCGTTAAACATGAAAGATTTTGGTTTCCAATTTGAGTTATATTTTAAATAGCTTAAATTCCATAAGCATTTGTATAATTATCGACACACACTGAAAGATTACTAATCTAAAATGTATTTTAGAATTATGCATGCGAAAAGAAGTATCCATTATCTGGACTTTATTATAGATTTGTGCCAACTATTTTAGAATTTATAAACTTTATTGGATCAATTTAACTTATAATTCTATTTATTAAACCTGAGGAACAATTGCTTGTCATTCTAAATTGAAGTTAAGTTAGGTATATATTTAATAATTTTTAAGACTTTATCATTATCATGGATACGCTACTTCCAGAAACTATGAAAATAAGTACGGAATCGCCAACTGTTACATCACATTAAATACAAATTAGTGCACCTTACACAATTTTAAAATTAATTGATACATTTATTGAACTATCATATATTAACTAATTTGTAATACTGAATCCAAATACAGCAAATATATTTACATAATTCATTTCCACATTGATATTAGAGGATTGAGCAACTTCTGTATTTATAAATACATTACTTGATTACTATGCTATTTAAATAGTACTATTTACATTAACTTGATTAATTTTTTGTGCTTTTTAACAATAACTAAATTAATTACTATCTATAATTATACTTTTACTACATATTTAATTTGCATTTTAATCGTTAATTTATATAATAGAAAATAGTATTAAAGAACGTATTATCATGTTATTTTCAGTAGTTCGTTTCTTACTTCTTCGTCTCTTACTCGCTAGAATCCGATCCCGTTTTAAACATTCGTTATTAATACATACGAATCGTATCTAATATATGTTGCGCTATATATAAAAGTACATATGCAACCAGTCTCTTACTCAAATGGCGGAAACCGCTACAATTCGCGGTTTAAAGTGGCCGTGTTGGGGAGATCACGTGTTTTCAAATATGGTAACCATTCCTAATTTCCTTAAAAGACTGCCAAATATAGAGTCATCGACGCGACCAGTGTAATCATTCAAACGGCAGACGATCTGATACAATAACTTATTATTTCATGCGACTCGCAAAGATTTGTGCGTTCGGATCCATCCGCTACTAACGCTGTATTGTTGCAGTTAAACGCAAGTCGACCTATACAGTTAGAAAAATATCGTGGCCTCTCTTCAACGTCACGTGGCTCGTAACGAAACGGACGTGAGTTGGAGTCCGCAGAAATAATGTCATTGCGTCGATGCATATGATTTGATTTAAAGTGTTACATAATGGAGGTTTGGCAGAAAATTTATTGGTTTCGAATAGTCTCTACGCGGTTTCCGAAATGTTTAGTTACACCAGCATAACTGAGAGCTATCTTGGCTTATAGAGCGTGTCCAACACAATGATTGACATAGTCTTTAGATGGAAAGTAATTTACCTCTACTTAAATGATCGGCTCTAGTGATGGATTTACTTCCTCTAGTGTTTACTTGCATTTCTATTTTTCTTTTCAATGATACTTAATCAGATAAGTCATGTCCCCTCGAGTCGGTTCAGCAAATATATTTAAGCCAATGCCACCGCTATCTAGCTCCTCACATCATTTTATATCTGAAGTTGCATTACTTATTTCCATCAAACGACTTGTTTCCACTTTGATTTCGTTTGCAGAAGTTGGTCGCCTATTGAATTTTACGTTCAAGAATGGGTCGTCATTGCGCTGCTTGTTTTGAATATATTGCAAGCCTGCCATTTTCCTCGCGATTCCACTTTTGATCAAGGGGTCGTATATATAGCCATCCATTGTCATTTTCTTATTGCACAATAAGGGTTTTCTATTGTCCCAGACAATAGAATACAATAAAGTATAGGACAATAGTGAATAATATTTCATTGTTAAAGTGGAATATTTTACACGTATATACATAAAAAATTAAATATACGCGCTTCAATTTTACACCACTCCATTGAAGAAAAATAGCAAAAAATAACCATTAATTTGTTTCAAAATCCATGATCTAATTACACTTTTTCTATTGTCAAAAGTTAATGACAATTATTGTCTTATTGTCCACTATTGTCAAAAGTAAGCTATTGTCAATAGTTGGATGGCTATAGTCGTATATAATGACAAGAAGTGATGTGATTTGGAATGTGATTTATTAAACCTCACTTTTACTGATGTTATACAAACTCGCCGTTCCTTTATAATAAGACTCTTAAATTGAATACCCAAGTTGTATAAATGTTGACACACGAATACGCTGTGATTTGTTATTTCGCTAGAATCCGATCCCGTTTTAAACATTCGTTATTAATACATACGAATCGTATCTAATATATGTTGCGCTATATATAAAAGTACATATGCAACCAGTCTCTTACTCAAATGGCGGAAACCGCTACAATTCGCGGTTTAAAGTGGCCGTGTTGGGGAGATCACGTGTTTTCAAATATGGTAACCATTCCTAATTTCCTTAAAAGACTGCCAAATATAGAGTCATCGACGCAACCAGTGTAATATTAAACCGGCTGACGAGCCGATACTAATAACTTATTGTTTGTATGCGACTCGCAAAGATTTGTGCGTTCGGATCCATCCGCTACTAACGCTGTATCGTTGCAGTTAAACGCAAGTCGACCTAAACCGTTAGAAAAATATCGCGGTCTCTCTTCAACGTCACGTGGCTCGTAACGAAACGGACGTGAGTTGGAGTCCGCAGAAATAATATCATTGCGTCGACGCATATGATTTGATTTAAAGAGTTACAAAATGGAGGTTTGGCAGAAAATGTATTGGCTTCGAATAGTCTCTACGCGGTTTCCGAAATCTTCAGTTACACCAGCATAACTGAGAGCTATCTTGGCGCATAGCGCGTGTCCAACACAATGATTGACATAGTCTTTAGATGGAAAGTAATTTACCTCTACTTAAAAAACCAGCTCTAGTGATGAATTTACTTCCTCTAGTGTTTACTTGCATTTCTATTTTTCTTTTCAATGATACTTAATCAGAAAAGTCATGTCCCCTCGAGTCGGTTCAGCAAATATATTTAAGTCAATGCCACAGCTATCTAGCTCCTCACATCATTTTATATCTGAAGTTGCATTACTTATTTTCATCAAACGACTTGTTTCCACTTTGATTTGTTTGCTGAAGTTGGTGACGCCTATTGTATTTTACGTTCAAGAATGGGTCGTCATTGTGCTGTTTGTTTTGAATAAATTGCAAGCCTACCATTTTCCTCGCGATTCCACTTTTGATCAAGGGGTCGTATATAATGACAAGAAGTGATGTGATTTGGAATGTGATTTATTAAACCTCACTTTTACAGATGTTATACAAACTGCCGTTCCTGTATAATAAGACTCTTAAATTGAATACTCAAGTTGTATAAATGTTGACACACGAATACGCTGTGATTTGTATATTTCGCTAGAATCGGATCCCGTTTTAAACATTCGTTATTAATACATAGAATCGTATCTAATATATGTTGTGTATATATAAAAGTACATATGCAACCAGTCTCTTACTCATATGGCGGAAACCGCTGCTATTTGCGGTTTAAAGTGGGTGTTGGGGAGATCATGTGTTTTGAAGTATGGTAACTATTGCTAATTTTTTAAAGACTGCCAAATATAGAGTCATCGACGCGACCAGTGTAATATTAAACGGCTGACGATCTGATACAATAACTTATTGTTTGTATGCGACTCGCAAAGATTTGTGCGTTGGATCCATCCGCTACTAACGCTGTATTGTTGCAGTTAAACGCAAGTCGACCTATACAGTTAGAAAAATATCGTGGTCTCTTTCAACGTCACGTGGCTCGTAACGAAACGGACGTGAGTTGGAGTCCGCAGAAATAATGTCATTGCGTCGATGCATATGATTTGATTTAAAGTGTTACATAATGGAGGTTTGGCAGAAAATTTATTGGTTTCGAATAGTCTCTACGTTGCTTCCGAAATGTTTAGTTACACCAGCATAACTGAGAGCTATCTTTGTTTATAGAGGTGTCCAACACAATGATTGACATAGTCTTTAGATGGAAAGTAATTTACTTACTTAAATGATCGGCTCTAGTGATGGATTTACTTCCTCTAGTGTTTACTTGAATTTCTATTTTTCTTTTCAATGATACTTAATCAGATAAGTCATGTCCCTCGAGTCGGTTCAGCAAATATATTTAAGTCAATGCTACAGCTATCTAGCTCTCACATCATTTTATATCTGAAGTTGCATTACTTATTTTCATCAAACGACTTGTTTCCACTTTGATTTGTTTGATGAGTTGGTGCGTCTATTGTATTTTACGTTCAAGAATGGGTCGTCATTGTGCTGTTTGTTTTGAATATATTGCAAGCCTGCCATTTTCCTCGCGATTCCACTTTTGATCAAGGGGTCGTATATAATGACAAGAAGTGATGTGATTTGGAATGTGATTTATTAAACCTCACTTTTACTGATGTTATACAAACTTGCCGTTCCTTTATAATAAGACTCTTAAATTGAATATCGTTGTATAAATGTTGACACACGAATACGCTGTGATTTGTTATTTCGCTGGAATCGGATCCTGTTTTAAACATTCGTTATTAATACATACGAATCGTATCTAATATATGTTGCGCTATATATAAAAGTACATATGCAACCAGTTTCTTACTATATGGCGGAAACCGCTACAATTCGCGGTTTAAAGTGGTCGTGTTGGGGAGATCACGTGTTTTGAAGTATGGTAACCATTGCTAATTTGTTTAAAGACTGCCAAATATAGAGTCATCGATTCAACCAGTGTAATATTTAAACGGCTGACGAGCCGATACTAATAACTTATTGTTTGTATGCGACTCGCAAAGATTTGTGCGTTCGGATCCATCCGCTACTAACGCTGTATTGTTGCAGCTAAACGCAAGTCGACCTAAACCGTTAGAAAAATATCGCGGTCTCTCTTCAACGTCACGTGGCTCGTAACGAAACGGACGTGAGTTGAGTCCGCAGAAATAATATCATTGCGTCGACGCATATGATTTGATTTAAAGAGTTACAAAATGGAGGTTTGGCAGAAAATGTATTGGCTTCGAATAGTCTCTACGCGGTTTCCGAAATCTTCAGTTACACCAGCATAACTGAGAGCTATCTTGGCGCATAGCGCGTGTCCAACACAATGATTGACATAGTCTTTAGATGAAAAGTAATTTACCTCTACTTAAAAGACCAGCTCTAGTGATGAATTTACTTCCTCTAGTGTTTACTTGAATTTCTATTTTTCTTTTCAATGATACTTAATCAGATAAGTCATGTCCCCTCGAGTCGGTTCAGCAAATATATTTAAGCCAATGCCACCGCTATCTAGCTCCTCACATCATTTTATATCTGAAGTTGCATTACTTATTTCCATCAAACGACTTGTTTCCACTTTGATTTCGTTTGCAGAAGTTGGTCGCCTATTGAATTTTACGTTCAAGAATGGGTCGTCATTGCGCTGCTTGTTTTGAATATATTGCAAGCCTGCCATTTTCCTCGCGATTCCACTTTTGATCAAGGGGTCGTATATAATGACAAGAAGTGATGTGATTTGGAATGTGATTTATTAAACCTCACTTTTACTGATGTTATACAAACTCGCCGTTCCTTTATAATAAGACTCTTAAATTGAATACCCAAGTTGTATAAATGTTGACACACGAATACGCTGTGATTTGTTATTTCGCTAGAATCCGATCCCGTTTTAAACATTCGTTATTAATACATACGAATCGTATCTAATATATGTTGCGCTATATATAAAAGTACATATGCAACCAGTCTCTTACTCAAATGGCGGAAACCGCTACAATTCGCGGTTTAAAGTGGCCGTGTTGGGGAGATCACGTGTTTTCAAATATGGTAACCATTCCTAATTTCCTTAAAAGACTGCCAAATATAGAGTCATCGACGCAACCAGTGTAATATTAAAACGGCTGACGAGCCGATACTAATAACTTATTGTTTGTATGCGACTCGCAAAGATTTGTGCGTTCGGATCCATCCGCTACTAACGCTGTATCGTTGCAGTTAAACGCAAGTCGACCTAAACCGTTAGAAAAATATCGCGGTCTCTCTTCAACGTCACGTGGCTCGTAACGAAACGGACGTGAGTTGGAGTCCGCAGAAATAATATCATTGCGTCGACGCATATGATTTGATTTAAAGAGTTACAAAATGGAGGTTTGGCAGAAAATGTATTGGCTTCGAATAGTCTCTACGCGGTTTCCGAAATCTTCAGTTACACCAGCATAACTGAGAGCTATCTTGGCGCATAGCGCGTGTCCAACACAATGATTGACATAGTCTTTAGATGGAAAGTAATTTACCTCTACTTAAAAAACCAGCTCTAGTGATGAATTTACTTCCTCTAGTGTTTACTTGAATTTCTATTTTTCTTTTCAATGATACTTAATCAGAAAAGTCATGTCCCCTCGAGTCGGTTCAGCAAATATATTTAAGTCAATGCCACAGCTATCTAGCTCCTCACATCATTTTATATCTGAAGTTGCATTACTTATTTTCATCAAACGACTTGTTTCCACTTTGATTTCGTTTGCAGAAGTTGGTCGCCTATTGAATTTTACGTTCAAGAATGGGTCGTCATTGCGCTGCTTGTTTTGAATATATTGCAAGCCTGCCATTTTCCTCGCGATTCCACTTTTGATCAAGGGGTCGTATATAATGACAAGAAGTGATGTGATTTGGAATGTGATTTATTAAACCTCACTTTTACTGATGTTATACAAACTTGCCGTTCCTTTATAATAAGACACTTAAATTGAATACCCAAGTTGTATAAATGTTGACACACGAATACGCTGTGATTTGTTATTTCGCTAGAATCCGATCCCGTTTTAAACATTCGTTATTAATACATACGAATCGTATCTAATATATGTTGCGCTATATATAAAAGTACATATGCAACCAGTCTCTTACTCAAATGGCGGAAACCGCTACAATTCGCGGTTTAAAGTGGCCGTGTTGGGGAGATCACGTGTTTTCAAATATGGTAACCATTCCTAATTTCCTTAAAAGACTGCCAAATATAGAGTCATCGACGCGACCAGTGTAATCATTCAAACGGCAGACGATCTGATACAATAACTTATTATTTCATGCGACTCGCAAAGATTCGTGCGTTCGGATCCATCCGCTACTAACGCTGTACTGTTGCAGTTAAACGCAAGTCGACCTATACAGTTAGAAAAATATCGTGGCCTCTCTTCAACGCCACGTGGCTCGTAACGAAACGGACGTGAGTTGGAGTCCGCAGAAATAATGTCATTGCATCGATGCATATGATTTGATTTCTTCGATTGCATTTATCCTTTAAAACGATTTCCGGAGCTCAAATATGTTACAATACGATTAAAGAATCACTTGAATGCATCACCATAGCTTCCTATTCGTATTTTGATACTCTTTCTGACATCGAGATACATAGAGAATACTAATTGTACATATTTTACAAGCATGTATCAAAGGTCATTAAGTACTTGATTAAACTTGTCTATCGTTTTTCTGATCATTTGAACTGACATTCATTTAATTATTGAGCAAAAATATTTGATAATTTTGTATACACCGAAATCTTTCAATAAGTCTAACAGATGTCACGCAATGTGTGTTTTTCCCTAAAATATTGAGTGGGTAGAGTTCATGTGTAGTGATAGTAAATGATAATATATTCCAAACAACGACTTTTAACGAAGTTTGTTTTCTTATCCTTAGCTTTGATAAATAGGTCGTCTCTGACACAATAAAAGGCACCAAACATTGTCGACAAAAGTTTGCCGTGTTGTAGACACTCACTATATATGTATACGAACATCATATAGAGCCAATAATCCCAAAATTTTCATTGAGATAAAAATTCGTTCAAATCCTCAATAAATATAAAAACGGGAGATCGCTTAAAAACTTCGAGCATAAATAAGTTAATAAGAAACGCTTATCTGGTCAATTCAACAATTTCGCTTACAAATTTATTTCTGAGAAGTAGAAAACAGCATGTCAAAAATCAGATACAGTAATCGTCTCTGTGAGCCGTAATAACGATAGTCTATCTGAGAATAACTATTTTAAGAAGTCTATGATTCAACCTTGGACTTAGAATGTTCAAATATGTCCACTACCGTTAAAAACAGTGATTATTTTGAGTACAAAATAGATAATTATTTCTAGCGCTAAATAGCTCTCCATCTTCTCCTTACGAGATGTATACGATAATAAACAAATTTTGATTTACAAACTCTAACTATATTTATCAGTTAATGCCCCAACTGGCTGATGCGAAAGATAAATACGATTACATCGACATCATACTAGCAGAAGCTATGGAAGAAATCCTCGAGTCAGATCTATCTTTAGAGTGTGAGGAATTTTGACCATATATTATTTCTATTCAATATATTCTATTGTCAGCTCACAACACTCCAGACAAATAGTAGCACAATTATATTCTGTTAATTAGAAGCTAAAACTCACGGCGTCAATTTTAATGATATATGAATCACTTATATCCATAAAAACGCTGGATTTTACAACTTATATTTTTGATTGGTTTCATCATTTTCAAGAAATGAAATGTTCTTAAACTATAAATTTAATTTATGTGTATTATTAACAACTAAAATAATAACATTCCAAACTCAAAATTTTTAGCTCTTATTTTAATGAGCTAGAAAAATCAAATATATCTATCCTTTCATCCGCGGTCTTCGTAGTCATTAGCACAAATTTCAACTATTTGGTTTTATCGTATTTCTTTATATTTTGGAACATGCTTAGAACGAACAATCAGTTAAATATCGATTAAAGAAAATTCGAAGTAGTACTGTATTTTAAAGAGTTTATTGTAAATTATATTTAATGCTGTCTTCTATAATAATATGTAGGTCTTTAAAATCACTGAATACAAATTCAATTTGTAGTAACAGTATGTTAATTAATGATTAATAGGTAAGTTATTGTTAAAAAACATAAAAATTGAATTAATTAATAGTAAACAATAGTTTATAAGTATCATAGTAATCAAGTAATATATTTATTTATACAGAGGTTGCTCAATCCTCTAATATCAATGTGGAAATGAATTATGTAAATATATTTGCTGTATTTGGATTCAGTATTACAAATTAGTTAATATATGATAGTTCAATAAATGTATCAATTAATTTTAAAATTGTGTAAGGTGCACTAATTTGTATTTAATGTGATGTAACAGTTGGCGATTCCGTACTTATTTTCATAGTTTCTGGAAGTAGCGTATCCATGATAATGATAAAGTCTTAAAAATTATTAAATATATACCTAACTTAACTTCAATTTAGAATGACAAGCAATTGTTCCTCAGGTTTAATAAATAGAATTATAAGTTAAATTGATCCAATAAAGTTTATAAATTCTAAAATAGTTGGCACAAATCTATAATAAAGTCCAGATAATGGATACTTCTTTTCGCATGCATAATTCTAAAATACATTTTAGATTAGTAATCTTTCAGTGTGTGTCGATAATTATACAAATGCTTATGGAATTTAAGCTATTTAAAATATAACTCAAATTGGAAACCAAAATCTTTCATGTTTAACGATTTGTAATGCATCATAGATTCCTGCTTATGGATTATGTCTAGCAAGCTTGTAGTATAGTATACGCAGTAATGATGTCTTATTATGTCCTACTCCATTCGAATTTAGAGATGCTATATGTTAGTGCTAACCAGGTTATATCTTAAACAAAACTTTTTGTGTACATATAATTTAACAACTAACAAATCTAGATAATTACATTTTTAATAACTATACACTAATGAATTATAATTTGGAATAGAATTTTTCATATTTGTAATATAACTTGATATCAAATGTTTCAGTACTTAATACGAATCTACAAACTAACATTTCTTAGCTCAATAATAACATTCGCTCAAATGTTACTTATTTAGAAAATTAACTTGTAAATAATATTACAACAGTTAACAATAATTTACTTTCTAATATTACTCAAGTTAGCTCTACTCTAAAGGCGAATGTGTCAATGTTATTAACTTATCTAAGTGGCAATATTTCATAAGTTAAATAGGACTATACTCAGTTAGTATCTAATCTGTAGCAAAATGTTAACGTAAATATATAATCACTTCAAACATCTATTTCAACACTTAGTTAAAAATTAACAGACAACACTAATGCATTAGACTAGCGAATAGCATTAAATTACACGAGTTTATTAAATTAATTAAAATACAATTCTACGTATCTTGTTAATTTAATTTAGTCAACTAACGCAAATACTGTGGGATCTCTCACTTCTATTATTAACACGCTAAGAGCAGATGTAAACCAAAAAGTATACATCAGCAGCTTTAATACATTACAGGCCGATGTAAATAATAAAGCTTACATTTGGGATTTAAACTCTTTGAGAAACACAGTTAATAGCAAAGCAAATGCTGCTGATGTATATAACAAAGATTATATTAACTAATAAATTAATAATTTTAATATAAAAATTGCCTCTATATCTGCTAGTACAGTATATTTAAAATCTGCAGGTTCAAAAACAGAATGTGATTCTTGTGGAGCAAACGGTCATTCATGCGGTTGTTAAAATATAGCATTATATAAAGTATGTTCAGGTTCTACTTGCACTAGTGCTGTGTGATAAATTTATATTAATAAATTATTATTAATAACTAGCTATAAAATTTAGATGAAATATATAAAATATATCTTCCTTATTTAGCATCTCAATATCATACCGCATCTTCGGCAATGAGGTCGTTTTAGGTCCGGAGTGGAAGCCTACCCTAGATTAAGTTAAATATTTCTACCTAAAACTAATTATAAACATAAATACATTAAATACTATATAAAACCACTTCATTTTTGTTGTCTGTTGTTGTATTTAATGTCTTATTGTTTGTTAATGTTGTATTTAATTAATATTTCTAACGATTATCATTCACTATATTATATGTATCCACTAGAAAACCATAATATTGTTATAAAATATTGAACTTCTCTAATTTAATCATTCCATCTTCATCTCATAAATCATGACAATCCACAAATCCACAGTTACACAATAACGTTACCACAAACTAATCTCAACATCATATCTCATCTTCTAGGATTGTCACTCTGAACAGCCTGTCCAGACAACCTAAGTTAGTGCGGCACCTGAACTAACATTATTATCTTTGAGATGGTATGAATCTTGGGACTGGGTGGCGAAAAAAATGAAATTTCGAGCTTTATAGCACAAAGACCACTACTTATTGTATTTTTCTATATAGAAAAGAATTCATTGCTACAAAATGAACACAAAAAATGAAATTCGTTTGGAGTGAAAAATAATTTCCGCATAATTTAAACTCAATATATTTTTAACCCACTCCACAACAAAAGATGCCCACAATCTCCCTCTCAGGCGCCCCCGACCAGTCATTCACCACCCTCGAGTTCCAGGGCGTTTTCAACAAAATCTCAGAGCAGTAAATTGGGAACATAAAATTCGTGAGCGAAAAACAGGTCAAATTCCAGTGCGGCTACGAACTATTTAACGGGGAACGTGACGCAACCGAACGAATAATTAATAGTTTTCAGGAAAAATCACAACGAAAATGATAATTAGTTGGTGTGCGTTGGAAAAGTTACAAAGAATATCGTTTTCAACCAGGAACCGGATTTTTACGAGTGAATGATTATAGTTTTTGGGCTTAAGAGACTAATAGTAACAATAAACATCATAATAACATCATAAGTAAAGATCATAATAATACATTGATTATGTAAATTTCAAACTCGTTGAAATTCTATAAGTAAAGATCATGTAGTATTTAAGCCGGGAATTTAACATCAGGCTGTACTGAGATGCTTTTCAAAATGCATAGATTACAACCATAAAATATAAATACGTTTATAAATATGAGTTTAATGTAAATATGAGTTTAATAATAATTTAACTTAAATTTACAGTAGAACAAATAATTATTAGTTTTCAGGAAAAACCACAACGAGAATGATAATGAGTTGGTGTGCGTGGGAAAGTTATAAAGAACATCGTTTTTAACCAAGAGCCGGATTTTTACGAGTGAATAATTATAGTTTTTGGGCTTAGAGATACTTCATAATAAACATTATAATGTTGATTTAAATAATTGGTTGATTTCTTCAGATTATAAAGATCGTAGTATAGAATATGAATAACTTTTACTTTCCGGAATAATCACTAAAAATGGAACGAATTAATTTGTATTGGGAAAGTTGCGAAGAATATCGTTTTTAACCATAAAATATAAAAAATGTATCAATGATGTTGATGTTTAGAACGACTTCTCATTTTCAAGTATTAAAAATAAACTCGTTGAAATATTATAAGTAAAGATCATGTAGTATTTAAGCCGGGAATTGTACATCAAGCTGTACTGAGATGCTTTTCAAAATGCATAGATAACAACCATAAAATATAAAAATATATCAATCATTTAACTTGAAAGTACTGTAGTTAGAACGAACAACAGAATTGAAATAATGTACGTTCCTTCCTTATGTTTCATCGAAAATGATTTGGATAATAAAACAACCAATAACCGAATGTTAGCGAAAATACAGCGAGTTTTCTCCTTGAACTCGCATATAAATATTTACAAGTAAACGAAGCAGAGCAGCAAAAATTCATATTAAGATGCGTGCACCTGACTTACGTCGACCCAGAAGAAATTTAAGATTTTTGCGCAATCTCTAAAGAGCGTGTCCCAATAAATATAGATTAGGCATAAGCGCTATATCAAACCTATACTGTAGCATATCATCAAATTAACAATGCCAACTTCGTGTTCGTCTCAGCTAACCTTGACTAAGTTAACTGCAGAACCACATTTGGAAACCCAAAGAAAACAGAATATGCCAAAGTCCAAGTAGGATATATATAGAACATAACAGATCACTAATAGAGAATATCCAAGATAACCTATTCAATCTAGTTATAGTCTTGGAATTCCTTGATAGAATAGAGATAATCCCCATCACAAGTTGTACATCTATGGACAATAACATTTTCTCCTTTAAAATAGGGCAGTATGAAATCCTTTAGAACCTGGAAATTCAATACTTGATATCCGTTCACGCTTTAATCCAGAAACAAAAGGAAATTGCAGGATACGTCCCACCTGCTTTAAATTTCTCGCTTACTGCAAGGAAGATATTGACAAAAAAAAACATTTCCATAAACATTTCCAGATATCTTTCAAATCATGATGACTACTACGATGTAGCGAATTACCTACACGCACGGTTTCTTAGATGCTCGGGAAAGCTCATGGAAATGCTCGTGCGATAATACCGACAGAGCACTAAGCGACATGATATAGCATATATTCTCAGCTGATTCAACTAAATGGCACTCTATCAGTGAAGTGGTACCAAAATAAAAACATGGATCATAAATTGAAAATAATTTTCTACTATATAAATGCCCATACTCGAGTTGCAAATAAATTATGCATGACACTAAAGGCATAGAATAACACCTATTACGTGCTATGAAATCAACTAATTCATTGACCAAAGAAGCACACACAGTAAAAGATGTATATACGCCTTAATTCTATGTCCTTCATTGCAACTCCAAAGTTATAGATGATACATGGCTGAAGTACCACACAAATACTGCAAATCTTCCACCAACAAGATTTACCCCTATGAATACAAGAGTCCCAGACGTAATAATTGATGATACGTGTATAAAGCAAGATTGTACAATGAAACCAGAAACTTTGAGAATCTTAACTGATACACAATTCACAGAGAAAATTACATATTCGTTAAATGAAATAGCGAATCAACCAACTACGGAGTTCTTTAAAAGGAAATTAAAATTCATAATGAATTAATGCAATAATGAACTATCATTGAATACATTAAGGCGTATCCTTTAAAGCTTCCGATCATGTCACTTCTTCAAAAATAAGAAGAAGAAAAATAAACCAAGACATGACAAAAAACCTGGATTAAGCTGTCTAGACCTTGATAGAGCCGTTTAATTGGTATAGTACAATAAAAACATCTCAAAAACCTATAATTTCTTAACAAGAAAACTAGACTGCCCAAAACAACTTTCTGAAGAAGAAATTACAGATTAAATGGATAAACTATTTCCACAACCGTAATATGTAAAAATTCCAAATTGCGTCGCACCGCAAGGAATAAGCAATCCACACTTTAAGCCAGAAGAAATCAACAGAGCAATAATGAGTCTCAAGTCATCGAAAGAAAGTGGTCCAGATGGAATAAACCACGTCCTCCTAAAAAGGGCTGCAGCTTCAAACCCAAAAATTTTGGACCTACTATCCAACTGTTATGAACACCTACTTACGTACCCGTAAGACATAATCCAAGTACCAGAATTGTTTGAATTCACAACAACTTTTATCCCTAAAGGAGATGATGGTATAAGACCACTATCACAAGTTAACTCTTTCTTATAAGTGTTCCACAGTCTACTATTATAACATTTGACTCCAATGATAGATTTGGACCCGCATCAATATGCAATGTAGAAGCAATCAATGGTGAAGTGCGTTATCAAAACTAGAAAAATGCATGAAACGAAACACCTTCTTAAACTGGATATATAAGCAGCATTTTCATCAATAAACTGGGAATATCTAGAATATGCCCTCAAACTTGCAGCCGTCCCACTTAACATTATTCAATATATCATGAGTATGCTAGAACTACGCTACTCGAGAGCTACTGGCTAACTCAAATGTGGTTCTGGATAAGGAGACTGTCTCTCGAGCCTTTTATTTAGTTTGTATATAAATACGGTAGTCCAGAAGCTCTCTGAAACATATGATGTTATAGCATACTGTGACGATATATTACTGGGTCTTGATGCAGATTAATCAGATGAATTAGCTCTAAATACCGCAGATGCAGAATTCCGTAATATTGGGCTCACCCTAAAACAGGCTAAATGTTAATCAACAAGGAAGGGACATAAGATCAACTTTATGGGTGTCGAATTTGAACCATAGCTTGGAGCATCAAAGGCAATTATCGATACATCCATATCAGAGAAAGCCAAAAAAGTAATGGAAAATCTGAAGAGGTTACATTAAAATAAGGTAAATAGCCATGTTATCCTCAAATTCATACAATATATCCTCGTTCCAAAAGCAAACTGGGGAGCTTTTATCGACTTAAACGATTCCAAATCCAAGTATGAAATATTAGATTAACAGATAGCAGAATACGTCAAAGAGTTATTTGGTGTCGAATGCACCACACAAAGAATATATGAATTCTTATATAACCCGCATGATGCATAGGGCCTTCAACTATTAATGCCTGGACAAGCATTTGATACGTAATAACTTGTAATGAGTTGTCCCAATGATGTCGACTAAGGCTTTGAACAATATCATAATAAACGTAAGGAATTCATTGACAATGCCACCAAAAAATTCGAAGCGAACCTTACTATTTAAGCAAATAGAGCCTAAGAATACTCTAATGATTCAAGGAAACCCAAACCGGAACTCATCAATATTGCACACATGAGTTTATTAAGCAGTCGAATCTTAACCAATGAATAATTCGATTTAACATGCCAAAGCATTTTTACACCAGAGAAATTCTTCAAACAAAATGAAGAAGGAATACATATTTTCTGCCCCTGCTGTAGAACTGATGTTGTTATGCAAAATCATCACATGTACTGTAAAGGTATGAACGGTTTGACAAAGTAAATACACAATGCTCAAGTAAGCAATATCATCAATATAATTGATAAAAAACACAACCCAATGGTATGTAAAACAGCCAGACAAGTCAATGACGACGAATAATCCAAGTTATAACCAGATATAGTCACCAAAGATAATCAAACCTTTGATTTCTCAGTCAGCAAGAACCCACTTGCTATATGTACAAAACAAAAATCGAGAAATATGGCAAGATCTTTGACAACAAAAACGTTATACCAATAATAATAACACCATGGTTGTAAATGGATCCACGTTCAGTTATTGAAATGAGTCGATACTGCAAACCTGATAAATTGTTCAAATCTTTAAGCTTTTGGACAATATACATGGAATCATAAAAGCTTGAAAAGTACAGTAGTTACTCAAAAGAAAACAACTTGAATCACTTCGACACTGAAGTACAAAGAACAGCTTAAGCAGCCTAGTCATCTGCGAAGAAAGCGCAAACCAACAACGATGAAATCGCTATAGAGATTGAACTTGAGGAAACCCTCAACAGAATCTCTCAGAATGAAACCGTCCCTGGAAAGAGTCAATCCAAGGGACTCGTGACATTCTGAACGTATGTCGGCTCACTCAGGTACGTCTTAAACATCTATACAATAACAGTAACCTGAAAATCAGAACTATCATGCACAGGATAAAACACAAAAAATGAACAACTCAATAAAATACGTGAAAGCCACACGTTTTAGATAGTTTAGTCTCATAAATTAAGATAATTTTAGAAAAAGATTATAAAAAATATAAAAAATTGTTTTATAGTTTGGAAAAAATAAATAAATAGTGAAATATAAACATATATAAACACTATAACTTCACCAGAAATAAATTCTAATTAAAACAGACCGTCACCTTTAACGACAACTCAATATTATATTGTAAATACATAACATAATACTTCAGAGAATGCAATAAATACTACACCTTAATGAATATATTTTAATAAGAATAAATATACAGTAGCTATAACATCTTACCACCACCATATCCACACCCATCATCTCTGAAAAGTTAATAACCTAGCATGTAATAATGTTATATAAATATTTACAGTAATAACGCGATAAAATATAAAACAATACTATCATTTCTGAATCGATATAATTTGATGATATCTAAAAAATTAACACCAAAAATATAGAGTCCTTTATGTACATAGTTACAGAAGTAAAGAACGCATTAAAATGAAAATAGCATTTTAAAATGTTCCTGTGATTGAAGTAATCGATTATTGAGTGGATGTTTTTGAGATGTACCAAAAGAGTGAGCCGATATATAATATTTACAATATAAATTTTTATACACGATATTTCTTTCAATAATGATATATTCCGAATAAATATGTGATATTAAGGTTACATTTAAGATATACATTTTCAAATCTTAGAAATCATAAATTTATTGTAGATACAATTCATTAAAGTAAGACATCTGAGCAATTTATCTACTATTTTTATAAATAGTAATGTATATATAATATATTTATAATGTGTATACAATTCCATTTTAGTTAATTTTTATTGATTCTATAATATGCTAAAATTGTTAAAATTAAAATTATTAAATTTTTGTATCACTTTTGTTGTATCATCGACTTTTGTAAATTATTTTCAAATTTCATTATTTTAATGTAATCTATACATTATGTTTCAAATCTACCCATTTATTTATTTCGCTTCAATCATGATCTTCATCCTTTCAAGCTAAATTTAGATAATTCCCAAACTATCGTAAACTTGCACAAACGAGGTTTTAAGAGGAAATACGATTGTGAACTTCTGCGTTCACAGATAAGATGCATCTTCCATAACGATAAATTAAGTTGTTCGTTTCCAGCGCAATCGCATAACTAACCTTTTTATTGACATTGAGTTAATATAAAGTTCCTAAATTAACATCTAAATATATCTTCCGACAATCTCCTCATTCTATTTATTTGGGTAAACTAACCAAATTAAAGTTCTTGAATGTTAACTAAATTCTACAATAGTTGAGTAAGTAGAAAAAGCTGCTGCAATATGTACGGTTTGCAATATTGATATACAAGCAAGCACAATCGTATTCATTGCCTCTGGGTAGAATATTTCAGGGCTTGTATATGAATCTCTTAACTAAATAGTAATAAATCAAACTTTTATTCAACTCCGATTTACAGCATATATCTCCGCCGGACTGGCATTCTAAGTAAATTATATTTTAGCATAATTTAATTTAATAGCAACAAAAATTGCTTGCAATAATTTCATAAATAGCGCTGATAATGGGTATTTTGTTTCATATATATAACTTTAATCAATATAATA
Source organism: Hexamita inflata (assembly GCA_963988835.1). Lineage (NCBI taxonomy): Eukaryota > Fornicata > Diplomonadida > Hexamitidae > Hexamita > Hexamita inflata. The sequence goes on from CAXDID010000001.1 coordinate 45,921, forward strand.
AATTAATATCAGCTAAGTTTATCTATGCACTAATATTATTTCAAGATTTGGTTAAAATGTGATAAATATATAGGTATCTGGTATTGAATCTCAGAGTTGTTCAGATATTTGTAATTCAGACTATTACTTTTATGGAATTTGTATTTATGATTTTAATTAATTTTATTTAGGAGAATTAATGTCTAACAATACAATATAATGTACTTATCCTTTTGAGTTTAATGGTTATTCTTGTTTTTGTGCAATTGGATTTGAACTAAATGGTACTTAATGTATAAGTTTAGTTGATACTTTGACTTAAATAAAGTAAAATTTAAGTATAATTGAAATTAAATGTGAATAAATTCTTGTTTTATCCAATAGTTTGAATACGGAAACTTAAAATCGTATAATTGCAGATGAATCACTTAATAACAGTTTAAATTTGTTGTAAAATATTGTAATAAAAAATTAATTATAGTTACAGAATAATTTATCTGAGATTAAAGATAACTCTCTATTAGAGAATTAAAAGCGAATTTCTGAAATAAATTCACTTAATATTTCTTTAACAACGATAACAAATGATTTATTTAATGATATAAATATTGTAAATAACTCATTAAATACTTTAAATGCAACAGTGTCTGGAATGTCATAAAATAATGTTTTGAATGATCTAACTTTTATATATTCGAATCTTACGGCAATAAATTTAACAATTTAAGAGATTAAAAGTAATATCACGAGTTTAAGCACATAAAATACAGAATTTAAAGTTAATTTAATGGATATTAATGCTTCTGTGATCTAACTATAAACCACAGCGATTGCGAATCACACTAGTTAGCAAATACAGCTCGATAATATTGCTTTTAATTTAACATCAGTGAATAACTAGTATTATTTACTTTAAACAGACATGGCTCTGCTTGATTTGTAAACTAGTAGTAAATTTAGTAACCTTAGCAGAAATGTGAGCGATAATGCTATATTAGTTTCAACGCTTAAAATTGACACAATAAACAATTTTACAATTCAAAAATCGTTGATCGATACCATAAATTCCGATTTAATCACCATAAACTCTTCAATTACTCAGCTTAAATCTGATTTAGCCTCAAATTCCAGTTCATTTACATCGCTCACCACAAATTTAAGAGCGGATCTGAGCACAGTTTCTTCATAGCTTCAGTCGCTCTAAATCTAGGCTCAAAATAACTACTCGACCTAACTGCTTGAAAATACTAAAATTTACACAAACATAACGGACTTAAAAACTTCAATTCTTCAACTTGATAACTAGAGACAAATAACATAAAATGAATTGGATACAGAAGTAGTAAACAGGGGGAATTAATACAAAAAACTGCAAAATTAAATTAACAACATAATACAAGCTCTGAAACCAAAATGCATCGATTCTCTTGTTAACGATCTTGGTACAACATACAGTGTACCATTCTATAATACAGCACTGCAAAAGTGCTGCGCTGCTGGATACGGACTGGGTGGCATGACCGACTCAGGAAAAATCTACTTTAACTACATTTGCACAAGCGCGTAAGTACCAATTGTAATATCAGGATTAATAACTGCGATGCAAACACAAATTGCTGGATTCTGTGGCGCCTATCCATGTAGTGCCAATATCTAAACTAGTTCGTGAAGTGAACAAAAGTAATATATAGTAATATTGTATGCATAGGAGCTAATATATATATATATATATATATATATCACTTCCTCGAGACGGCACAAACAGACTTCATTGAGACTTTCGAAAGCAAAACATAGGCTCTCGCACGCCAGTGTTTCCACTTTCAAAACGGGTTCAACCCGTCATTTGTGCCCACTCAGTAAAGACCCAACAGGGCCCTCACGGAGTCGTCAGCGAACCAGTTTTACCTGATTCGCTAACTTAATTTCCAGAAACTGGTTCTCGCGTCTCAGTTTCTCTTTGCTCGTTATTTCCTTCGGCTTGCACGGGAGGTTGTTCCGTTGTATTGGCATTGCTTGGTGGTGGTTTCCTTTGATGCACTGTTTCATTAACTTGATTAGATTATTGTATGCATAGGAGCTAATATATATATATATATATATATATATATATATATATATTATTTAAATATCAAACTCGTTGACATTTAATTTGGATTTACGGTTTTTATTTTATTTTATTATGTTATTTTTTTAATAACATTGTAATAAAATGATATATATATATATATATATATATATATATATATATATTAACTAAACTAAATTAATGAGGTACTTCTGTGTTCAAATACTAATAATCAAGATTTATTCTCATTCATTGCAATTATGCGTTTGAACTTTATATAAAATAAACCAATAATTCTAATTGTGTGTTCATTTTTCGAGCATAGTTGTCAAAACCCGTGGAAACGACATATTTCTATAAAGTCAAAGAGATTCTGAACTTTGTGTTCTTGTTATCGTTCATAATATTTCTGATTTACTTGTGGGAACTGTGTACAGAGAGTATTTTGCTGTAGAAGAACTTGAGTTCGTCTGGTGTCGGAACATTTTAGTATGAAAAGTTATATTTTGAAAAATTCTAGTGGTGCTTAAGTGTTTCTCCATGCTTAAGTGAATCTGCATTATTAATTTTGTTGTTACTTAAATTCAAGGCTTTTAATATTTAAGTTAACTTAGACAAAGGAGATACGTCTATTATGCGTGTGCAAGGTGCAATTATACTCTCTAGTTGGTATAAGTACTGCAACGGATGCAGATCAACAATTTTCGTATAACCTATATCTAATGTTTTTAGATTTTACATATATTGAAGAGGCCAAATGTCAATAATATTTGTTGTAGAAATAGTTAATTCTGTAAGTTAAGTGCAGAATTTAAGAGGCACAATATTTTAAAGCTAGTAGTTATAACCTAAATCCAAAATTTACAAATCTATGAAGTTAGAAATATATATAATGTCCGAAATATTATTCGTAGAAAGGTATAAAACTTTCAAACTGAATAGCTAACTAATAGTATGTAGATCTGTGGTTTGTGTCTTAATCAAATTTAAACTCTCTAATTTAGGCGAATATTATAACCCAGATTTATCTTGTAGTTTGTTATCGCTGAGTTCTAAATCTATTAAATTCGGTAAAGTTAGTGTGTAGGAAGTTAACCAATTGCATTTTACATTTAAGTGAGTTAAATCAGGAAGAGATTAAAGTGCTGAAATATCTTCGATATTATTTCTTTATAAATCGAGTTTCTTCAGGTTTTTGAGTTTGAAATACTGGAAATATTAGATATTTTATTATGATAGAGGCTAAGTTCGTTTAGGTTAGTGAGGAATTACATGAGATGAAAATATTGTATCCATCTACTTTAAAAGCTTAATTCTTTAGTTCGCTATACGAATTCCTAATTAAAGAAAAGCGAATTTCTATAAAACGCATCTTCCCAGACTTCTGGTGGAATATTCAAAGCCAAAAGGTCCTCTATTTGCTCTGAATCAAGTATTTCTAGTTTTTGGGAAGAGTCAAAGTGACTCAGTAGTTCTTCTTAAGTTTCGATTGCATGATTAGGTTGCATGATAACTGATTGGGAGCGGAAATGTTATATAATTTTAAATGTAAACTGAAAATGAATATATAAATGAGAAAATGAAGAATCGAATTGAATTGAATACACAAGATACTTTAATTAACATGACTCACTCAACAGCAACAATCCAATAATACATCCAAACGCAATAAATAAATATATACTAGTTATTTTACTATGACCAAGTAAAAATAATATATATTTTAATAATAATAACATGACTCACTCAACAGCAACAATCCAATAATACATCCAAACGCAATAAATAAATATATACTAGTTATTTTACTATGACCAAGTAAAAATAATATATATTTTAATAATATTATATTAGTATTTTTGATAATTTTCCAGTTAATTTAAATGGTTTTCATCTTTGTTTCAATCTAAGTGCTTATGCTTCTTAATTTATGTAACAACATTAATGTATTTATTTCTATGTGTGATTTAACATCTTTTTAATATCAAGTAACTATTTTGCTTTATCTTATGGTATATACTATTTAATCATATTGTATAGAGTGAACGTATATACGTTATATACGTTATATTAATTTTATTATTAATGGATTAATTAGTTTTTTACTATAATTTTTTAAAAGACATTTTAGATCTTTTTTGTAGAAAAGTTTGGTTTTACATTTTAATAATATTATATTAGTATTTTTGAATGTATTTATTTCTATGTGTGATTTAACATCTTTTTAATATCAAGTAACTATTTTACTTTATCTTATGGTATATACTACATAACCTCGAATACAGACCCGGTGGTTGTTCACTTACAGACCCTAGTCGTCTTCACTTACAACCCCTATCAATTTTTTTGGTGAAAATGGCTTGAAACTAAAGCAAATCTAGAGTTTGCATCTGAAATTTGGGGTCCGAGCGATTTAGTATTGGATATATTACACATTTTCTGAATTTAATGCATTTTTGCACCACTCCCTTCTTTTATTAATGGAAGAATATTTAGTTGATGAAGTAAATATCAAGTGACAACTCATTGCACTTTGAGTTTAGGTATAGATATTGCAGAGACTTGATATCAACCATTGTATCACCAAGCTATGTCAACTTGGTTCTGCTTGAGACCATGACTACATTTGAACATCCAAGACAGAGTTGAAGAAGTATTCCAGGTATATATACCGATGATATCTCCTTTCTTGACTTTGAAATCCATGCCATCCATTTGTATTGCTGCTGGATGTTGAAGTTCAACATTGTTGAACTAGATGTCATTTGACTCCTTCATAAAATTATCTAAAGTGCCTTATACAGCACTTTCCAGCTGGAACTCTTTCGACCAGTCCACTTGTTAAAATACTCTTTGTTCTTTTTGATGGGTTCGATTGCCTATTAACACTTAACTGTGTCAGGTGATGTGATCACAAAAAAGAAAGTTGCTTCTTATGATAGATTCTTTAGACTGGGCTGATGCGATCACTATTATCACCACACAAGTAAACAGATGATACAATTTCAATGAATTGTGAAATATGAAATTGCAGTATGTATCTTGTCTCGTACTGAAATAGAATCATCAGGTTCCAGAAAGCTAAAGAACGTGCAACTGGAGTTTAAATCAATAATCAATAATTGTTAAAATTTAGCAAGGCATATGATGGAACTGGCAATATAATTATAACTATTAACAAGTGACATTCAATTGATTATTTCACTATTTTATTGATTTTTACAATGTTGAAATTTGGGGTCTGTAACTGAAATAGAAAACCGAATCTGATGCGTATCTAGACCGTATCATATACCAAACTAGGCCAGATTTGCTCTCAGTTATAGACCCTGGCTCTATTTCTTCAAACCCATGTAGGGTCTATATTCGAGCGACCACCGGGTCTGCATTCGAGGTTATGTAGTACTATTTAATCATATTGTATAGATTGAACGTATATACGTTATATACGTTATATTAATTATATTATTAATGGATTAATTAGTTTTTTACTATAATTTTTTAAAAGACATTTTACATCTTTTTTGTTGAAAAGTTTGGTTTTACATTAGTTGTATATTTAAATTAAATTAAACTTTGCTTATCTAGTTTATATATATATATATATATTTATTTAATATTTTAAAATTTCTTTAAGATATTTTGACTTTTGTTTTTAGATAGATACACTTACTTTAATTGTATAACTTTTTTGGATTGTTGCTGTTGAGTGAGTCATGTTATTAAAACCTAACATATATGTTTGTACTAGGGTTGTTATATGCACGCAAAAACACGTGAACGCGAAAATCTGCGTGCGTACGCTAAAACACGTGAAAACAATTTTCTGCGTATGGGGTTCAATTTTGAGTGGAAATATTTATCAATATTACTACATTTGTATAAATATAAATAATATTATTGACTTCACCACTTCATAAAATGAATCTTCAATAACTAAATAAATAATTTTCAAATAAAATTGATTGTATATTATTTATAGTAAGATAAATTATTTTAAGTAAGTTTTAGTGAATTTTAGCGGGTTTATTAGTGTATTATAGAAATATTATAGAAATATTTAGTACAAGTTTAGCTGAAACAAACAAATAATGCTTATAATTGAATAAGCATTAAAAATAAAAAGAATTATTACATTTAGGAACACGTCAATACTATTAATCTAAGATTTTAGAAAATTTATTCAAACTATGCATCAATTATTATTTAATAACATTGTTTAATTGATTGTTTTCACCGGGTAATGATCACTATTGTTCTTAATGTTTTGGTGTAAATTTAACTAAGCTAAATCTGTGCAAATGATAGTTAATAAATAATTCAAAAGAATTATAAAAGTAATTACTGGTTAATATTTACAATTTAAGTAAAATATATGGAAATAAATTAAAATAGTAGTGCTACGCAATTATATTGTAAATATATTCCATTTTTGTATAAGAATTATAAATCAAATTCGTTAAATATTAACTTTGTAAAACAATATAACAAATTTAATAACAGAAACAGAATAAAACATAAGTAAAAGTACAATTTTTATTGATAATATATTGATAATAGCGTATACGCACCAGTAATAAATATTTTAACACAAAATATATCGAAATGGGAGGAACTCAGTAGTTGTTGTATGAGATTTATGACATTAAATAGTGTAATAATTTATAATATGTTATATTAACCTATAATATAATTTTTATAATTTTTGAAAATTGTAGGAAAACATGTAATTTCAATACATTTTATACGCAAAACTCATTTGTTTACGTAACCTCTGCGTGTCCCATACGCACGTAAAAACAAATTTCTGCGTGTCCTGCGTGCCATATAACAACCCTAGTTTGTACATATATTTTGTTATATGTGAATTTGTACAATTCATTTTTTAATTTAAACAAGTATTGATTACTTTGGAATAATACAATTATATCTAAATATCTATTTCCATTATGCTTGTAAACGAGCAATCAGGTTAAACTTAGCTGTTTGACTTATTTGGGATATACACAATAATTGATAATTAATTCATATTATTAAGTTAGTTATATTATTAAGTTGTATTATGTGTGATTTTAAAGTCATTCAGTCACTGAGTATAATATCCTCCATGAACTTATGTTAAATGTGGATATATTGTATCTTAAGTATATTATTTCCCACACACATAGCACCAATGTGCCCCGCATTTACATGTAATATGATTGCATCCTCCATCTTTTTCAAACAATATTTTACAATTCGGGCACCTTTGCATATTTCCCAATTAATCACATGTTTTACCAGGTTTGTGCCAATCGCCACAATCAGAACACCATTTATGATTGCACGTTGCACATAAATATAACAATGTATCAACTCCTGCTGTACCGCACTTAGTAGCTAATTTATTGCAAATTGGGCAAAACTTGAAGTCTTTATTATGATGCGAAACCAATTCACCAGTTTTATTTAGAATTTAAAGAGCTAGTTACATTAACTCCTAGTTTTCAAAGAAGAATGAAATGAACTTCCCATTGTTTTCCTCTCCCTCTCCAAGTTTTATTTAGATCTCAGCTTCTTTTACCTAGTTTTCAAGCTGACTTTAAATGCACCCAGGGCAGTAAAAGGTACATTTCAATTATTTATTTACAATTGATGAAATACTCGTTGTGTTGGGTAGACACATATCATTTCCGCACGACATAAAGGAAATCAGGTTGTCTTGGTTATTGTCCAGCAAATCAAGTATTTTATTATTAATTTCTTCGTAAAGTGAAGAATGAACTATGATGCTATTTCTTCTAAATATTATTTGGGCATCCACATATGAGCTAACTATGCTTTCTATTTAAACTCGTGGAATGTTGTAATACCTTATCTCTTTCAACGAAAGGTTCAATGGATAACCTGAGTTTACCTCGTGTATAATTCTTTGAATATTGTTGGTATCACCAGTAAACCCATTTTGTGTGAAGTCAACATTGTTTATATTCATTTCTCGAATGAGTTCTTTGATGTCTTAAATTATTTGAGGATGTTTTTGTAAATCTTTTGATGCGATGTTGAATGGAAGATACTATCCCTGGTTTCCTGCTGCTTGAGAAGACTATGTTTCTGCACTCTTGTCTTTGAGAATGTATTATAGCGGGACTTGGCGTTCGTCGAGTTGATCCACCCATTTAAGTTGTGGTAACTCTTAGATTTTCTTATCTGCAATGATGATCAATTGGTTGACCACGTTTCCGTTTCTACTTCTGCTCACATGGTCGCCTGTATAGTTGAAGTCATGCGAGTAGCCGTATTCTCTGAAAGTGGCTTGGTTCATCTTGAGGTCGAAAACATAAGAAATCTTGAACTCGACCTTGCTATGGACTAACAACTAAACCGCTTTTTGATTCAGTGAGTACGCGAATGGGGCTACGTTCTCGTTGTTGGCCTGCTTTTGAATGAACCTCGCATCGCTTTTGTTGTCGGTTTGGAAGAACTCAACGTAGTAATCTGGCAGACCTGGGTACCTGGATATGAGTGTTGTGGGACAAACAGCTGAAATTTGTACGATTCTTTTCACGATTTAATTCATGATACTAACTGTACTTTAATTAATTTATCGGTCGACTGTGTAGTAAAGGGATTTCTTATCTAGGCTTTCCGCAAGAAACTCGGTTTAGTCTGAGTTGGTTCTTAAAATCATTTTCATAATAAAATTGTAATCTAAATTATTTTCAAAGAATTATGAAACAAGCATTTTCGTGAATGGAAGCATTATGGCGTTCTAAGGTACACTCACCGAGTAACTGCATTTATAACTGTTTTGCAGTCTGTGCATGAATTAGCCGTAGTACATTCCAGATTTTTTGTTGTATGATAAACTGTAGAAGAATACTTAGCTATAGGCGATAATATTTTTACAGCCAGGTCGCGAGCCACATATTATATAATTTTTCAGATCATTTTATAATACTTAGTAATATTTTTGCTACGGAATTGTTTATATATTTTAAACACAAGCGAAATTATTAATTTAAATATTTGATTGATCAATTTCTTGTCGTATTTCAACTAAATATTACACATATAAGTCTAGAACAGTTAAAATTTGATTTTAATCTATCCTTACTATAAAATTATTAAAGTAGTCGACTTCGACTTCGGACTCAACTCTATTTTCAATAATGTTATCATTTTCAACTATTTCAAATAGTTACCCCTTATTAGAAGTAATGATTGTATCAAAAACGTATTATACTTATTATCGTATCTAAATATAAACTGAATAATTAAATCCATTGTTAACACAGTATTGTTTTCTGGTTTATGATTTTTATTGTTCTATGCTTATAAAGCATTTTACCAACGTTGCTAGATCACTTTCTTCTGTAAAATTTTCACACGCAGATTTGCTGAATATATCGGTAATCAAATTTGATTGACATGTAATATAGCTGTGTGCAATTACAGAAATTAGTAAAAATATGTCGCTTTCTTTTAATAAGCGCTCAAATACACATGCGATTACGGGTTCGATATTTTAGTATTTTAACAATCTAAGACCTTTTTCAGTTATTTAATTTTGTGAATCTAGAGCTTAAATAGTTTTCAAAATTTTCATACTGTTTGTAATATTGTTACGGTTAGGGGATGAAGGCAATTTATTCAGTACTTAAGTAGTCCATTCTATTTAACTTTCTTTAAATATTAAAATTGCATGTTTCAAATCTAACCGTTGTATCTCCGGCTGTTGTTCTTCTAATTCTTGATTCTCTATAACACAGGCATATCCAACTCTAGTTCTGGCCGCCAAGTTCTTTCTGAAGTTTCTAACGGAATCGCTTACTTTCTTTTCCTGTACGATGTTAATTTTCATCTTTTCGTTCCAAGAAAGTTCCTAAACAACTCCGCTATCCACTACAAGGATCACATCGTCTACAAATGAGCAGCTTTCGTCCATGTTAGATCCTACCACGACTTTCACGAACCTGTCTTTAATATCGTCTGGTACTGCCGCGAAGAGAATCGAGTTGTCAGATTCTGGAGTTTAACCATATACGGATATTGGAACCACAAACAGGCTGTTTTTGTTTTCCACTAATTCCTTAATCTTTGCGTAAGTATCTGGAGCGTTCATGTTCTTGAACTGCGCGAAGTCGAGGCATGTGATATTTTAGTCTTCTTTGAACATTTATATTAAAGTCTCGCAAATCTAATTGCATTCACTTTAACCAGAACTGAAGCACAAAATATTTCCAATCTATTTATCACCCCTTTGTATGCTTTTTATGAAGTTAACTATAAATTCACCAGGAATATCCGCAGTAGATTGTTGTAAGTTATTACTAACAGGACGTATTTCAACAACATTGTACAAACTTGGATTTATAATTTTTTGCATTAATTAATATTAATTTTGAGGAAATTTCTTTATTATATCAGAGTGTATAATATTAGTTACAACAACAAATTAATATGGTATTTTAATGTTTTTTTGATTTTCAAATAACTTAGCAAACATAAAATCTAGAGCAACAGATCTAGTTTGAAAATCGTCTAAAATAAACATTCCGTCTTTTATGCATTCTGCGTTATTATAAATATGTTTTATCAACTAGATTGGTGTACAAACACAAATATTTGACTTTTACCAAGGCTTTGCGTTAATCTTAGTTTTACCTAGAATATTTTTAAGAGATATAACGGTTTATTGAGCTTTTAAGTCAGTAGACTGAGTGATGTATAATCTTTTCTTTTCTTGCACCACTTGGGGAAGCTATGAGATAAACGCGGATATCATAAGAGTCTTTCCAGAACCGGGTGCGGATTCGAAAATCATAAATGGAGACGCCAAATTTTACATGATTTTGTTTCTAATTTTGTAAACTGGAAGAGGAATCGGAGAGTCTCCTAGGCAGAAGAGTCTGATTTCAAGCAGAACGTTAGACCCACTAATAATGGCGTTTAGAAAAGTGTTCAAAAGTTATAAGACGTGCATCATGCGTTCTTTGTCATTCAACTCGCCAAGTGCTTCAACATACTCCATAATAGAAAGCATTTTCCTTTATAAAAGCTACAACAAATCACCATATGCGACTTCTGTCGGAAGAAAATAGCTAATGTCCAAGATTGTTTGTTGTATCTGTTATGCAAGTTCGTTCTATTTAGCTTTATTTTTAAGCTCATATTTTCTCAAATTATTTTTTAACGCTTTTAATTCTTAAATTCTTACTGTTTTTTAATTATTTACGGTCAACGGTCTGTTAGATTAATTATTTTATCCGTTCATTTTTATGGAGGTGGAAATCATATGTTTATTTTAACTAAATCGTATTTAATATAATAATGTAATTTAATCAATGATGTTAGATTTAGGGTCCAAGCCAATCATTAAAGTGCCATAAAAAGGTCCTGTACAAAATTATAATGTTGGCGAACCATAAAATATTGCTTATCACTGTCATTATCGCAAGATTGGACGGCTCAGATTAATCGTCAACAAGTGAATACAAGTAACTACTAGTGCGAACAATGATATTTTAATAATAATATATTTTTATATATTTTAAAACGAGCATAAATAAAAAATCACTTTTGCTAAGTTAAAAAGAAATAACTATTATCTCTAGCTGGGCTGGGTTCTTCCACAAGTTAATATGTATCTTCAACATTGATTTTAGAAACTTTTTCAGGAAACTTCATCGTAACACCATTCTGCTAAATAATAATTGGAGGAAGTGGTACTCTAGTTTTCTCTATATTATTTCTAACATCATAAAAAACTAATTTTCGGTTAATTTACTACGGATGGAATATTTTTGTAACTATTTTCTAATCTTTTGATGTTACTTATTTTTAAAATGCAGTTCTGATGTTTCGATTAGGTTTAACTTTGAACGTAAACTCGTTAGAAATAGCCAGTTGCGATGTTTTACCTTTTCTATAATCATTAATGGACATTAAATTAGACTGAATCAAAGAAAGATCTTTTGTTGACATTACATCTGCTTAATTTGCTTTCTATTATCCTTTTACATTTCCAAATTAGGACATCTGAGGTTCAAATAGCTTGTCCAGATCTGTTTACATTTGATCTATGTCATTTTCTATATCCCATGGTACATCTTACATTTTTGCGGAAGTGGCATTATATTTATTATCAATAATATAACAATATTATGATCCACTTCATCCGCAAAAATGAAACAGGACCAACTCATTTAAAACGTGGTGTAGGATTATTTGCAGAAGACAAATATTGTGAATCTTATAGAAACAGCGTTAAATAAAGCCATTGACTCGCAAATACCGCAGCCGGATGTATTTATCTCCGATTATTTGTTAAATCATCGTGATCAGCAGTCTTTGGGCATGACTCTCGAGCACACAACTGTTTTTCCGAACAGTTAGATCATTTATCAGGTGAAGTATCTTGGTACGTTGCGTTCGTTCAATTACCTTTGTACACCAGATTTGTTTAAGTCCTTTGGGTCCATTTCAGTTCCAACGTGTGTGTTGAAAGAGTTGGACAAGCTTGATTTTTCGCAGCAGGTATCCGTTGTGTATCCAATTATTCAGAATGCAGCTAAGCTTCCCCATTTAGTCTACCAGCATTTACTTTTAATTCTGCAGAGCCTATCTTAGTCTACACTATTTTAAACTATGTGCAGAATAACTTTGAACAACCGTCAATTATATTCAACGCCTCTCATAATCCTTCCAGTGATCACCATCAACTAGCACAGGCTCTGTATTGTTCAAACCCAGTGTTAATCTTCATCTTAATCGTTGCTTTCACTTAAAGCTCTGCAGTAATTCGCTGTTTAAAACAAAATATCCGTTTTAACCCAGAACGAGAAAACGAATGAAATTCAACTCGATGGAGTGAAAATAAACAACTTCGAGGAGCCGAAACTTAAAACTTATCTTCAATTGCAGCAAAAAGAAGAATTTGAGTTCAAAAGAGCCACCACTCCCGCCAAAAATAAAGAGGGAAAAGACAAAACGGCAAATGTAAAATTAACCAATCTACAATTGCTTTTACTGGGTGTGCAAATAATGAAATAAAAACTGGACGTGAATACGATGCAGTACGTGAGATTCTACTTCGAGCTTGACCTGGAATAACTTGCAAAAGATTCCGTTTTGACAGTAGATAACAGAGAGGTGGAAAATTTACTCTTGTCCGTTCTTTCAGTTTCGTAGTAAAAGCTTTTACTCTATTTCAAGAAATTCTCTTCCGTTCCAGATAATTCGGAGCAAATAATTGACAAAAACGCGAAGAAAGAGGTGAAAAGGGCTCCAAGCGGAAAAGGAACTAAAGATGCCAAAGCCACTCCAGACGAAATAATAAATTATAACTACTCCAAATCCGAGATAATAAAAGATATTAACGAGAGCGTCTAAAAATACTCCAATTTGAGCGGAACGCAAATTGAAATTTTGTTCAACGAAAACGTTGAAAGGCACGCAACGAAGAACATACAGCAAATACAATAAATATGCAACCAAACAGATTTAAGCAAATTCTACGAAGAACTCACCATAATTCAAAAATAAACTGGCGCAATCGGACAATACCAAATACAAAGAGCAGGAACACCAGAAAAGAAACAAGCTAAAGCAGATAAAGCAGCAGCTCCAGAAAAGACAGAAAAAATCATTCAAAGAGCATGGATAAGCATACTCGAAGAAGACGACTATTACTTAGTTGGAGACAAATAAGAACTAGACGAAATCATATGGGACTTCTGGCCAATCGTTGAAGACCAAAGAGCAGTTGTAGGCAAATAATAATGAGTTTGTATTAAAATACATATAAATATAAATTTACAATAACTAGTATAAATTATACATGAAAATGAATACACACTCCAATGAAAATATCAACATTCGTGAGAGTTATTGGATGCTTCCTGATACCTGCATTCAGAATACACAACATTCTACTGAAATCACTCACACAGTAAGACAAAACAAAATCTAATATGTATCAAAGCTAAAAAGTTATTGCAAATTTTGATGTTATGGAAGAATTAGTAAATTTAGCCCAATATTGTATGTGTCTGGGTGTTTTGTACGCTGTAGAGATAATTATTCAAGATTCACTCGAAAATTTACCATTCTACACTTTGATGATGACTGTTATCAATATGTATATGTTTTGGTTTGATGGATATTAACATGTTGTATAGTGGGTTATTGGTTCTGTAAGAGTACTAATGAAGGTATAAAAAGGTGTAATCAGTAGTTTCATCTAAGTTATACAAGTATTTACTGGATAATAACATGACGCATAAAAGACATAATAGAGTTATACCACAAACGTCAAAGAATAGATAATTGAAAATAAATAAGAATGAGTTAATTAATATATTGTTAAAATATCATTCCTATACGTGTCATTAAAGAACATAGTTATCTAGCGATTTTCTAACTAAATTACTATCTTGTTTTTACTATTATTCAGTTGACTTACGTTTAATATATGTGGGTTCGTCTAATTTAGGATTCATTAAATCGCTATCATAAGTATTAGATTCTTATTAGCCCATTTGAGATAGAAATAATAACAATATATTATATAATATATTAGAAATTAGTGGAATTAGAAAATAATCAAATTGGCGGTGATTGATATGATTGATACTTAGAATTACTAATATCTCTTAAAATCAAAATAACGCCATGTATGGAAGTGGACATATTATTTTACTATAATATATATTGTTTCTATAAGCATGAATCCATGACAAAAGTGGGTTTTCTATTAAAATTTCACTTCTATACAATGTAAAATTTACCAATATTATAATCTAGTTGGTAATATAATTAGGAAATACACCATACAATTGTATTTTAATAAGTAATTTTTGTAATTCTGTGTTATAATGAAATCTCGTAGAATGAAGCTTACAATTAATCATGATTCCTCGCGTTAACCGGAATTTCAGTATAATTTAGTAGTAATACCAGCTTCAATATAACGGTTTCTAGAGCTGAAATATTTGAATCAAAGGAGACTTGCCAGTATTGCGTTTAAATTTTGTCATTGAGTAATTAATCAAAAATTATAGCTTTGAACGCCGAAAATAAAACAAGTAATAGTACAACTTTATTAATTGAGATCTGAAAACTAAACAGCATAACAGGCAAATCAATACTAAATATAAAATATTCAATCAAGTGTAGCAGCTTCATTCGATTAGCAGTTCCCAGCTTCATTGACGAACTTAATAATAAATAATACTTACATAACTGAGTGTTAACTCCTCGTTATTCTGGATAATAAGCCTGAAGAAATCCCAAAAATATAGTTGATATAAAGTAGCTGTGCACAAGCGAATTTAGTTAAAAATAATTTTGTAATCCATATTCACTTATTATTAGTTTGTGTAAGTAATTGAGCTCAAAAGTCAAATCTTCACAACTAAAAGCTTAAAAATTTAGAAAATACAATAAATTTTTAAATGCATCTGTCTAAGTAGCTACAATTATATTACTATCTAATAATAATATTCATCTAATTCGCAAGCCCAGATAATTACAAAACCGAACACTTCTTCAACAAAAATTTTAAGTGTTGTGTCTAAAAATAACCACATGCAAGATCATTACAGATCCTTTGCCTAGTTGAGTACAAATATAAATTATTATCCAATACATTGATAAAAGATAATAGAGGTGCAACTTTGGTTGAGTAACCACAAGTACCAAAATCTTACTCAAGATCTGTAACAATGTAATCACATAAGTTATGGGAACTAAAAGTATATTTGAATTACTTTTGGATTTAAATAAAGGAAATCAGTATCGAGCTGGATTAAATAACTGTTATAGTACTGACATATCCAATATTGATGTATATAATAATAACTTAATAGAAGGAAATCGTAGGTGAAGAAAATAATAAATACATTTGTTGATGAGATATGCAATATACTGTAACAATACCAGACTTCAAGAACTATTATATCTCTTACAATTAGAAAATGTTAAAACATTGCTTGAAGGTAGTGAGGTGTTATATTAATACAAAACAAAGATGTCACCTATATTTAAGTGCGAGCTCTTGTTTCCCCCTACTTAAAAGCTTCTAGCTCACACGCTAAATTTGCTATAATAAAGAAATAACGCTAAAGAGATATACCTTATATTCAACGATGTTCAATAATATTATTCTTTTAAACCGTTTGTTGTTATTTTCATTTTTAAGCTCTCTTCAAACGATTTGAGTATGATAAGAGTATGATAATATTTATAGACTGAAATTCAAATTAATCAAATTATCCAATGATTATAACGTAAGATCATGATTGACATTCAAATTTAAATGAGTGAAATTGTGCATGCTTTGAACATATTTTTTTAACGTATTTTTCTGTTATGCTCAAGTTGAGCATTGCTCATCTGTACTAGCTAATTCATCTGCTCAATACCTTATATCCTGTCAATTTAACATATTATAAAATCTTAAATTAGTTTTATTTTTCAATTATTAGAGTAGTTCTAGACTTATTTTCTTTATTTTATCAATTAACTTTAATTATAATACTACAAAATAACTATAATATTTGTTTTGTTCACAGCTTTATGTTTGTAAAGTGGAATTATTATACTTAATATAATTCTTTTAATAAATTTTAATTAAGTATTTTTGATATAGACTAAATATAACCACTTCCCAACTACTTGTTAATTATGGAATGAATAAAACTAAAATATTCTAGATTAGAAATACGATGACTTGATGATTCTTAAATTTGGAGAACAAATTTTAGACAATGTCTTGAAAATATAAGATCCAGAAGTTACAAACTTGAAGTTTATTGAAAAGTTAAATGTTCAAACCTTAGAATTATGTATTAGCAACGGTATGAATGTGAAATTTAGAAATAATATAATTAAAGAATTAGAATTGATTGAGATGAAAGTTGAATTGAATTGGATTATTGATGATTTAGAACTCGAAAACCTGAAAATGTTGATGATAATCGGATAAAGAATAGATGAATAAATAATAATAAAAGATACGGAATAATTTAAAAATATCGCGAAGTTTAAGAAACTGCACACTCTGATTTTAGTATCAACATATAATGTTGATTTAACGCATATTTATTATGTTACAAGTCTAACTAAATTGTCAATGGAATAATGCGGATTAAAGAATATTGATTTAATTAAATAGCTAGTTAACTTGGAAGATCTAGATTTATAAATGAATAATCTGTAATAAATAGATTCAATGCGTTATTTGGTAAACCTCAAAGAGTTAAATATTAGTTAAAATTGGTAAATTGACATAACTCCATTGGAGGATTTAGTCAATCTCATAAAGTTAATGATGAGTAGTTGTGAACTAAGATCATTAAGTCCGCTAAAACTACTTTCCCACAATTTATAATACTTAGATATTTCTAACAATGATAAAATTAACATTACAGAACTACAGTTTTTGACTAGCCTTATTTATTTAAATTTTGAAAATTGTAAAATATTTTCAATCTGTGCTCTAAGACCTCTTGTCAACTTAGAAATTCTAGATATAGCGTATAATAATATAGTTTATTTAGATGCAAATCTTAATAATATGAAAAAATTGGAATGGCTATAATTTAAAGGCAATATAATAAGTGACTTCACATCAATCGAAAACTACATAATTTCAAATAACAACAACGCTGAAAAATCTGAGGATATATAATTTTAAATATATTCTTAGAGAAAATTTAAAGACCTTCAAGAAAAAGGACTTCGCTTTCCTAACAAATTGAGACGCATTGAAGGCCCGAACATTTTACTTATACAAATCTAAAATTAACGCAAAACACATAAAATGGCCCAGAATAACCTAAAACAAGAAATAAACGCGGCTGTGAATAACACACGTTAAAATCAGATCCAGTTCACATCTACTGCTGTTCGCCTCTTCCAACAACTGAATCAAATGGGGTTTGAATGAGATTAATTCTTTGGTTTTACATTCATATACAGAATTTAAAATTCATGTTAGAAAATGTAAAAATATGCAGTCTATTATTTATAGTACTATTTTAAGAGGAGACCGACAGAACGTTCGGGTGTGGAAATGAAATTTAATAATCAATATATTATATATTATATATTATATATAGGAAGATTTCTGACAGATTTTTAGACCACAATAATATATAAAAATACAAATTTTATGAATATTTATGCAATTAAAATCAATTTTTAAAAGTGTTATAAAATATTTAAATGTATATTTTTACTTGGTTATACTAAAGAAACCATGTGCATGAATAATTTTTCTTTCTTTAAATTATTTTAATAATTCATTAGTGAGTTACATAATGTAAAATCACATTGTAGGAAATGTGGCGCTATGTTTAACACAAGCTTTTCATTATTTAATACGTCACTATTCATGAAATTTGTAATTTTTTATTCAAACATTTTTTTGCTTCCTAGTTTACAAATATACAGAAATTTTAAGTAAGATAGGTATATTTACTAAAAATTCTTCAACTATTAATGGCATCATATAACGTAGTAATTTGATAATAATTCTCGCTCACACCACTTAACTCAAGATTATTCTAGCTCAACCTTTGGTCCTATGAATTCTTTTTAAATCGATTTTTACTATGTCATTTTTAATATATTTGCGAGAGTTTGGTAGTGGTTCCACACCACTTCCATAAATCACATTTACATTGACTGCATTTTCTCGTCAAGCAGTTAACATATATAGTCAAAAATAGGGGAATACACTTATTTACATTTGTGCTATCTATTGCTCATTAAACTTTATCTTGACTTATAAATAACATAGAAATATTGATTTTTATGAGGATGTCTGAAAAATCTGGAGGCGTTAAACTGATGCCTGAATTAAAGTAAACAGTTTCACTAGGGTAATATCTTTATGTAACAGAAATTGTAAAATACGCTTCTATCAATACCTGAATTGCACATTCTTGAATGTTCTCATAAGTGGAACTGAATTTGAACCTGAAAGTTAAGATAAATTGGAACCACTAAATAACTTAGCAGGTCCGCTAGACTTAGCCACTGGTAAAGAGTTCTTGAAGAGGATTCAAAATGTAGCCTTGAAAAAATAACAGATGAAAGAAAATAAAATTAATAAAGATAATCTCATACAATACTGAATACTATTTAGTGTTCGACCAATATCCGGATGATTTAAGCTTCAAGCTGAAAAATCATGTTTAGAGAGAATGAAAGTCAATACTTAGGAACTGAAGCAACTGTAGATTATGAGCAGGATGATTAAGCTAGAAAATACTAGGTTTCCGGATATTCCTAAATAATGTAGTCGAAATGACCATTTTTGTAAAATTTATATAATGCCAACAAATAATGTTCACTTTTTAAAATCATTAGCGCTATTATATATTCTCAAGCTAATACTTCTTTTATTCTATATTTGATTCCAGCTGTAACTTGTAACTTACACTTGAGTTGCTTGGTGAAATAGAAAATCAAATGAGTAAACGTTTGAGGTTAATCTATAACTTAAATACGATGAGTTACCAACTCATAATCATTGTTGAGAAAATGGTTGGAGAAGCTCAGCTCTTACTTGATTTAGAATTTACAAGCGACCAATATTTTGACTTGGATAATTTAAAATATTTTATACAACTGTATCAATTCGTTCATTTGTGTATTAAACACAGGCATCTGTGGCAAAGTTGATAAATTTTCGCTATTTCAAGAGTACATAATTTTAGAAATATTCTTAGTTAGTCATAGCTGTAATGGTCATGGCCCTCCAGACTGCTATAAGTATCACAGAATAACCTTTATTCAACAATGAGCATTAGTGTATAATTTTACTTGGTTTTTGGCGACCAGCATTTTATTCATCATTTGTGATGTGGAAAAATTTTATATTTCATCAACAATAGTAGAGGTCTATATCCTCCAAAAATATAGTTAGAATTCCTATATTCATTCTCCTTCTAAAATCGACTTTCATCAAAAACCCTCATAGTCGAAACTTGGGTTAATTACTGGAATAATCCAGTTCAAAAAATAATTAATATTGTTTCAAATATGAGTTTAACATGGATAATATACTATATTACTAAATATGATTAAAATATATTTGTTTTAATTTACACTTTTATATATTATAAGAGCCTGAATTTTCATATTGTTTATAACTATTCGAGGTGGATATTATTAGAAATGAAATTATATAATTAATGATATTTGTGATATATAGATTCATTTAATGCAATAATAATTAAAATATCCAAAAATATCCAAAAAATGAGGTAAATCGTTGATGCTACAACTCCTTTGATATTAAACCATGTCACTCATAAATGCTATACATTTAAAACTAGATATTACTTAATATTCTCAAACGTTTTTGATAGACTAAGGTATATATTTAATGAAATTATAATTTGTAATTTTGTCCTTTAATAAAAGTGTAGTAGAAATTTGAAAAAGCAGATTTTAAAAGTATTTTATTTATCAAACTGTACCCTAATTTTAGTTAGGGCGCCGCTTTTCCTACAATATTTAAATTTCAAATAACTAATTCCTTGAATTTTGAAAGGTGATTTCAATAATTTGCATTAACTTGAAATATTCAGCTTAGTATAGAAGCATTATCGTTTTGCACTTAATCTTCAGAGCTGTAGTTAAAACTTGATAATATTTGATGTGCTATTTACTTAATAGTTATCGAGGATTATAGAAAATTGATTACTACTGTACTTTTTGGAGTCGTTATATGTATCAGGTGATGGTCTATGATCGACTCCAGTCAATTTTTCATTGATTATCTAACAGCATTATTCAGAATTTGTTTTCCATTCGTTGAGGTGTGGAAATCATACAAAGGCATTTCAATTCTTTTATGTCAGCAATTTATTCAATATGTAATAGGGATGGTTTTTTATACTACTTTATACTACTTTTGAAAAAGTATACTTCATGTCGATTTTATCCGTAGAGAGACTATAAAAGTAATCACATGTTATCTTTTCTTTTATTAAAGTAAATATGCACATTAATAGGTATAAATATGTCAATATTCCTGATTTAGAAAATTTAGTTAATTTAAATTTGAAGTGGGAGAAATAAAACCAAGATAAATGAAGTTCCCCAGGGGTCATTAGAATATTAAAATAAAATAAAAAGGAAAGAAACTGTTATTCTTTAAGTTATATAACAAAATAAAGTATACTACTTTTGAAATTTATACTACAATGTAGTATAGAAAACCATCCCTAATATGTAACTCTTAATTCCCGCATTCAAAATTATATAATTTCACTTCAAACCGTCTGTCGAACTCCTCTCTATTTTAAGGTTCATAAGAACCTTATTAATGAATTGTAGTTGTTCATATCAATCAAATACTTAATGCTTTGGAGGGGTAAATAACAAATGAAATTGAGGGTGAATGAAATGCGAAACATATGAATTACAGTGTTGATCTATTTTTTACCTGTATGTTAATAAATATTGTTATTTGCCTAATATAACTTCAATTTAACCCTGTGAATATATAGAGTATACTATAGAAATATGTGATTAATACCACTAATATCAAAAGAGCTTTTGATTTGTTATTAACAAATGAGTAACTGATTATTCTTTCACTGAGTACTGTATCCTCCATGAACTTATGTTAAATGTGGATATATTGTATCTTAAGTAAATTATTTTCCACACACATAGCACCAATGCGCGCCACATGTACAAGTTATATGATTACATCCTCCATCTTTTTCAAAAAATATTTTGCATTTTGGACATCTTTTGACATATGATTCATGAGCTAGGCATTTCTATCCAGGAACGTGCCAATCACAACAATCTGAACACCACTTATGATTGCATTTCTGACAACTGTATAGCAAAGTATCCTAACCTGGTGTTCCACATGGAGCAGCTTATTTATTACAAGTCGGACAGAATTTAAAGTCCTTCTATTGTGTAGCTTTAATTTCTCCAGTTCTTTATAACATTGAAAATGCAGTTTGTCTCAATTTCTCGTTACTGAGGAAAAATGAGATGAACTTCCCCATATTTTCTATACCTTCTCCAAGTTTAATTTGCAATTATACTTCATTTAATTAACTATCCAGTTATTATTGAACACATTCTTCACAATAATATTAACAATGTAATTTTCCTTCAACGATAGAGCTAATGCTATGGCTGTTGGAATGACAACACTCACACAAAAAGAAAGAAATCAAAGTGTCGTCTTATATTTGTTAAAGCATTTCTTAAATTTTAGCATTAAAATCAGAGAATAACTTAGTAGGTACAACTAATCTATTATACTTATAGTTAATTTTAACATCTTTATTTTTGGACTTTCTAACAAGTTATTCTATTTATTGTTTAGGAAGATTGAACAAATGAATTTCTTTTAATGACAATTCAAATGGTAACCCTTTGTTCAATGCGTCTAATAATGAATTAATCTCTTTTTAGTCTCCTATTAATGAACCAATTTAAGTAACTTGAATATTTTTCATGTTACTTCTTTTAATAAGTTCTTAGATATCTTAAACAGTTAAAGGGTGTCTTTAAAGATCTCTTGGAACAATATTAAAAGGTAAGTATGTTTATTGCTGTTGCTATAGTACAGTTTTTATTGAGTTTAAAACAGAAAAAGCCGCTTCAGTAGTTCTAACTTTAATGAAAAACTTTTCCTTTGTTTTCTTAGCCATGTCACTTTCTTCATATTTAATATTCTGAATAAAAGCACCAAATATTGACAAAGTTCTTTCTATATTTTGTTTGAAGTTTTTAATGTTGAAGAAGTTTTCAACTTTAAAATTAACAATGTAGTTGTGAACATAACTTGCCCATTTGAATTAGTTATTTTCAATAATGCTTGGGTTTCCATTATCATTTCTGCCCGAGAATAAATGAATATGTTTTTAAGGTATCATCAATGAGTGAACACCATTAGTTTCTTTATAAAAGAATTGAGTTTCTTAATCATTACAAAGTTACTTAATATACGCTAATGCTGGTTTAAATAAGTTTTCTTAAATATTTCCTTACATAAAAGGAATTTGCTTACTGTTTTCAACATTTGGTTTTATATATTCATGCATCAAGCCTACTAAAATATCACTAATAGACTTATTTTAAGGTATACCATTAATTTATTATTACATTGGTTATTACTGTTAATTACCTCCAGATTTTTTTATATTAGCTAATTACTAAATTGCATTCTGTGTTGCGGGAGACAAATTGTTTTTAAGATACTCAAGAGTAGTCTATAACTACTTCAAAGTTTACTCATTTACCTATTTTGCATTTGCTTGCGTGGCCTTAACTGAGCGTTTATCTATGTTTATCTGTTGATTAATGATACAAATCATTCAATTATTTAGATTATTCAAAGTATGATGATTTTTGCTTTTTAATTTCCATTTCAATTTTACGATATTCTTGATAATTTATATCTTAATTTAATATTCTTTTTAGAGCATTCTCTTAGTCTTAAGAGGATTAATCTTTTTAAGTCTCAATTTTCGAATTTGTTAAATATATTTAGGAACCTACTTATTAAAACATTAATTCATTTTCTGTGTGGGTTGCCGAAATACCTTTAACACAGTTTTTACTTAATATGTTAAATTTATAATCTTCATCAACATATGCTGAATAGTAACTATTAGCGCTTTAATCGAACCATTTTAACTATTTAAGACTAGGAATCTATTTGTCGGAAATTATAATTAGTTAATTAATAACATTATTGTTTTGTATTTTAATTACTGTATCTCCAGTATATGACCAGTCATTTTAATATCCAAAATCTTTGAATTTACTCGTATCCATCATTAAATCGAATACAAATGATATTCTGCAGTCGTTAGGATTATTCATCATATGTACTATGGATTATAAGTTAAATTAATATGCAAATGGAGCTTTATTTTCATCTGAGCTTTATTTTCGTATGAATTCAGCATCACAATAATTATCAGTTTATTTGTACTCAACATAGAAGTCTTTAAGCCCAGGATATCTAGAAATTAAAGTTGATGGACATTTGGCAGACAGTTCAATCAATTTTTATATTGTAGCTTATAAAGTAGCATTTTATTCTGAAGTCAACTATTGTTTGATTGTGTAATATAAATATTGTTTATCTTACGTTTCTGCAAAGTACTCGGTGCTGGTTGTATTCAGTATTATTCTTTAATGCATCTTATTCATAAAGTTATAATATGCATGCTCTTTAAACATTTTGTTAAATAGTAGTTTAGAATATGGCAAACTGAAAGAGTTCTGAACAACTTTGATCGAATCGCATTTTTTGTAGCTATTTGGCAGTCGGTGCATATATTTTCCAATATACATATCCTGTGTCTCGTTGTACTATATGTCATAGAAATACACCGAACTATAAGCTACTATCGTTTAGCTTCCAGGTCTATCAAAACAATTAATAACGACATTATCTTTGTCGGCTAAAATAGAGCTAGCATCAAACAAGTATCTAGGTTTAGAAACGATGTTAGAGATAGTATTAAATTGTCCGTATTACTTTTGTGCGGTGTTAGGCTGTATTAAATTTTGCAATTTACTGACAGCCAGCACATAAAAATCTAACGCAGGTAGTATTTGATTGTCTTATATTGATTTTATAAATTTATTTAACGAATCTTCTCTGTTTGTACTATTACTGACAACTGTTTCAGCATCTGATGAAGAATTTTCTGAGTCGTCTACTTCTAATGATTAATATTCATATTGAGGATTATTTTCTATTATACTTTAAAATATTTATTGAATTTGGCTTCTGCTATGCACAAATGCAGTGAAAGAGAATCCATTGTCTTTGCAGTATTATTTTCTATCTTTTTAGCTTTGCTTTTCAATGCAAATGAAACACTTGACCAAAGTAGCAACATCGCTTTCGTCAATAAAACATTATTGTGCTATCTTAGAAGTAAAATTGTTGTAAACTAAATCATTGCTACCTATTGTGATACAATATGCAATTATGGAAATGACTAAATCAATTTTACTTTTTTATAAAATTTCTTCAAATATATAACCTATGAAAGGACTTATATCTTTATAATCCAGTAATCTTTTTCCAGATACAGTAATTTTTCTGTTTACATCAATTGCTTTAATTATTTATAACATACTCAATGCATTCTATACCTATCTTATATCAGGCTGTGTAGGTAATGTTCCATAAATCTCTTCCAGATGAATATTCATATTTTTTAATTCCAATATTGTTTGTTTTAGATCGATTCTACTAATTTCTGGTTTTTGTTGTTCTACTTTCTATGACTAATCAACGTCGATCAAGTAGGCGAATCCGTCTCTGACGCGCCCTACTCTTCCCACTCTCTGAGTCCTCTGGGCGGCCGAGATCTGCTTTTCCTTCAGAATCCTGATGCCTTTCTTGTCGTCCCAGGAGGCTTCTTTGAACATTCCAGAGTCGATCAGGCAGACGAGGTCTTCGATGGTGATAGATGTCTCGGCGATGTTCGTCGCTGCGATGACCTTGATGCACTTGAGGGAGAAGTCTTCTGGGATCGGGTCGGATGCGATCGTCTTTTCCAGCTCGGTCGCTTGGCCAGCCATCACGATCGGAACAACGACCAGCTTGTCGCTTTTTGCTGATATCTTCCTGAGTTCTTCGTGCACCGCATAGACGTTCATGTTCTTGAACTGGGAGAAATCGACACAAACAACATTTTTGTTTTCTTTCAGACCTTGGATTGTTTGTTCGCAAATATCTTCACATTCTTTTTTGCCAGAAGTAAAGCACAGAATGTTACCAATTGGTTTCTGCTTCGTTACCATTTCGTGTATGAAATCAACTGCTTACTTTGCTGGAACCGTAGCAACGGCTTCTTTGACGCTGTTAGCTTTCACACGAATTTGAGTGATATTGAACGGGCTACAATTCTCAATCTTCATGATCAAATCTGATTACTCTTTTTGCGGAAGTTGTGATACAATATCTTAATCTGGAGTGGCAGACATCA
The DNA here is from genome assembly GCA_963988835.1 of Hexamita inflata. Taxonomy (NCBI): domain Eukaryota; phylum Fornicata; order Diplomonadida; family Hexamitidae; genus Hexamita; species Hexamita inflata. The sequence continues at coordinate 71,955 of CAXDID010000001.1, forward strand.
TCACAAATTAATACGGTTATGTTAAATATTTGGAATTTTCAATTAATTTAGCAAACAACACATCAAGAGCAATTGTTCTTGTATGGAATTCGTCCAAAACAAACATACTTGTTTTTATGATTTCTGGATTTTGAGAAATCATTTTAATGATTTAAAGCGGGGTGCATACGCATATGTCAGAAGAATCGTATGGATTCGTTGATATTTTATACATCCCACAAATTATCTTTTCGTTAATGGTTTTGGCTATTTATCTCACTGTCAACGAGGTTGGTTGGGTTATGAATATCTTCATTCTGTTTATTTTAGCCTGAGGAAGCTAAGTCATAAACGCAGGGAATAATGTAGTTTTACCAGAACCAGTTGAAGACTGAAGAATAGTAAATGGAGAACCTCTATTTTGCAGAACTCTATTTCTGAGTTAATAAACTGGTAGAGGAAGCATAGACTTTCCAAAACAGAACATTCTTATTTCAAGAGTAACGTCTACTTTATTTACAAGTGCATTTAAAAATGAATTGAGATAATTGACAATTTAAACCCATTGCTAGGAATTAGCCTATGTAACAGCTTATAAATCTTCAATAAACGCTAAAATGCTAAATATTTTTTCTTATAATAAATCAGTTAATGAAGTAAATAACTAATCCTTTGGCAAATTATTGAGAATATCTATTATTATTTACTAAGACTACTTGCAGTAAATGTTATTCTGTAAACTTTAAGGCCATTTGTACTGTTAAATACTGCCAATTAATGTAAGTATTTAATTGTAATTCGTTTTTTGATCAATTTATTTGGGTTTAGCTATTTAAGGACCCTCGTAATAATCTGAACGCAGAACAATCAAGTTAGATTTCAACTAACGTAATTACGCTTATGTAACTTGATTTACTTTCACATTAATAGAAAATGACTTTCTATACTTCTTTTTGGTAAAATCTGTTTAACAACCAAAATAAATATAAACTTATTCTGCTTCTTATTGAGTGTTGAATGTTACTAAAGAGTAATGAGGCAAATCGCCTGCATCTTTAATGAATTTACATTTAAATGGAGTTATACCCGTAAAAGTTTAAATAACTTTTATCAACGCATCCTAAGTGCGATATCCCCAGACTCTAAGTTGTTTTGGACTACTATTTTATACATCAAACTCATCTATACGTTTAAAATAGTCTCCATTAACTACTTACAAAATTTCAGAATCTCTAAGTGCATAAATTGCTTATTGTTTCGTTGGATTCAGTTTTTGTAATTTTTTAAAAGTGTTTATCATTTCAGTAATGTCATACATCTAATTATGATTAGTAAGATACTAAATCATGAATATATCGTCCATCAAATTCTGATCTGAGAAATAATATTCTATTTGTGTTTTAACAGCTGCATAAAATTCTTCTTCGCTTTAAAAGGTTTGCTGTTAATCGTTGCCATTATTATTGCCTTGCATTAATATATGAAGTGGGGTAACATTTTATATATTTTTAAATTGCTGAAATATAACAGATATCTTCAAAAATGATTGGGACAAAGTCAATCAAACTTAGGGGTATCAACTTAAGGTTTTTCTTTTTCATAGTTTTAACTTATAAATATCTATATGCGTTGTGTTTTTAAAGCAGGAATTTAATCTAAAACATAAATCTACAAATCTATAGTTAATAAATAGATAACATAATTATTATAAATTAAGAGAATCCTCTATACACAAAATTAACAAAATGAAAAGTAAAATGAGAAACAAATTTATCTTCAAACAAAATTTAATTTTGCATCGTTCTATATTTTTACAGATTTCCTATTATATAATAAACTTTAACTTTAAAGTCCATAGTCTGTTCAATTGAAAATATTGAATACAAATATAAAAGCATCGAAGTAAGGCTCGTTACCAAAAGATAAAGCAGCCTTTTATAATGATGGTATGAGTAAGGCAAGAAAGTGAAGTTCAAGGCAACTCTGGATTAGGCGAACTTGGAATATCAATGCCAATGATTGAAGACTTAGAACAGGTAGGTACAATATACGTGTATAAATTTATGTTTGCCAAGAAATTTACGTTCTAAAATTATCTTTTTTTGTTATTTAAACGAAAGACGTTTTGAAGTGAGGTATATATGACAATATAAAGTGGAGATGCATTATTATGATATTTAGATAATAATAACAGAGCTTTTCTTGAGTGTATTAATTCATTTTTTACATAATCCTTCTATCAATATTAATACAATGTGAATTATATAATTATATTAATAAATAGCACTATATCACCCCCATGATGGGAAATACTTGTTTTAAATGAAGGTTTAAGCAGTGATTTGTTCTGTACACGTATTTATAGTGTTACTTTTGACTTTCATCAGATGAAGTGGTTGTTATGATTTAGAAATGTAATATTTTATAAAAAATAATAAAAAATTAATGATTATCATCTGAATACATCAGCTCACATGCTAAATAAGACTTAAGAAGTTGTAAAAGCATTATTATTGTCTTTGTCCAATAAGATACAAGGTGCACTATTATTTAAAACTTTAATATACAGTATGTATATATATTGTATCCAATATGTTATATATTCCGAACATAACAAATGCTAAATGACAACTGAATAACTACACCTGAAAATTTAGATGAAATAAGCTGAGTCTTTTAGTTTATTAACTTATTATCATAATACTTTTAACTTTAAACATAAATATAAAATATTATTATAATTACATTAGAGTTTTATATACTACTTGTATTTAAATGTCAAAATACATAATTTGATTAATTTGTAGTTACGCATTGCAGTAACTCAAACATTAGCTGTAATATTAGAATAACATACCAGATGACCGAAACTAGTTGTATTAATAGTTTTACACGAAATTTCAACATAAGTTATAACCTGATTTGAAATATTGACTAATATCGATTGAGGACTAATTACAGTTTAGATGGTTAATCTATAAATTGAATTTAACTGAACACTTATTTTGTTGAACTTTCGGTTCTGAATTGAAATAATAATGGAAGGTCATCAGCTGCTCTAATCTATCTCAATTTAATAGTAACCTCTTACATTTAAATTAAATAGTTTAAGATGTTCTGAATATTCTATTGTAAGAGCTATTATTGTGATTTTACAATTATTGAAGAAATTCGTTGGCTTGTTGTGGTGGTGAGAAAATAATTAACTGGATAAATATATTTTTTTTTGATGTAATTATTTATAATCACTAGAACTCAAAAATATCAAAACTAGCTAACATCAACTCAATAATATAAATCGATTACTATAAAAACGAGATTAGTTCTTATCTGATTCATCAATTATAAAGTCAATGTTTAAGATTAATATTCCCTCCTTGTAGTAGTACTATCATAGATCTTCACAAAATTATGAAGTTCATAAATTTATTTTGAACACAACTATAATAAATATTTCTAATAACGAAGTATTCTAAAAATAATTGCAGTATATAATAAATTTATATTAAATTTCGTAAGATGCTTATTGAGTGAGTTGTTAAAATTATGCTGATAATTTCAAGTCCAGTATAATTCAATAACTAATCTGCAGCTGTTCATGGAAGCAGTATTAATAACATTAAATAATATTATCAAAACATAAGTTTCATTCTTTTGTCTCTTCATCATTTCAAATTACATCGACTTTTTGTTAAATTTTATGTTATTCTGTATTATAAAGATAACGAAACTTATTGAAACGAAATTATTATATTAATTAATATCTAAACAAATATTATATTTAATATATATTTTGTAGTTCAATGGGCTAAAACATCAATAGTACCAGAACTTTCAAGAGCTTCGTTCAAAAGAACAAGACAGATTTGAGGCGAGCAGTTATACTATTAATATATTTGGCTAGTAAACTATATAAATCTTCTGTATTAAAATTCAACATAAATATTTTGTCAACTGTACTCAACCAATTTCAATTTTGCGTGAAATAGCCAAGCAAAATATTCATAATATTTAATGATAGTTTAATTATTTAGAAGTACTGCAGTATAATTCAATTCAGCTTATACTTGATAGTTTCTAAATTAATTGTACATTTTGTACTTCCCTCATTTATAAGTGAGACTTGGAAGTGAAATGGTTACATTTAATATTCTTAAGTCTTCTCACTCATGTTGCAAATCTTCAATTATCAGCGGTTGTTCCGAGACCGCCGGATCCAGCGTTGACTTAGGCTTCGCCTTCTTGCCTTGCTCCCACACCCTCGAGGCCTGGCGGCGCTCGTAGTGCCCTACTTCCAGTGGCGTGGCTGTCTCTCTTCTAACCATGTTTTATTGCGATTGTTTCATCGTGCAGAGCGTTGGTGATCAAACTGGTGTAACGCAGCTTGGCTTCTTCGTTAGCGCGCCACTGCAAGGCAGCAGTGCTTGCTCAGGAAAGAGTCTGTAATCTCTGGTAGATACTTGGTAAGCAAATTCATTGATTTCTCGTACACAGTGCCGTTGTAGCGAAGATTATTATGATATTTATTATGTTTCATTGTTAAATAAAAAGAAGAAAACTTATCTATCTAATCTTATTGTAAAGAATAATTAAATACAATAAAGTTATAATCAAGAGAGCTGAAGACTTGGAAAATGATGGCGAGAGTAAGAAAATATAAAATTTTAATCAAATCAAAATAATTTTAATAATATATACAAGAGATCGCTCGCGTTTTATAAAGCAACCTATGCTTATATTGAGGGAAAATAGCGAACAGGAGCTAATGTACTGTTGGCCCCAAAATTGATATAATTTTTCATCTCTTTTATTTTCTCATATTTTGCACTTTCATAATTTATCTCAATACAGATTTATTTAATCATCTTCTCTATATCATAAACGGTAAATAGTATTAGTATCTTGTTACTTTATATCCTAGAGAATGGTCCATAATAGCTGGTAGAAGAAATATAAATATCACCCTTTTTTCACTGTATTTTTCAACACTATTTTTGCTAATAACTCGTGTAATACTTAATATTTTGATGTCTGGTTGAGCAACTTTTTGTTGCATATCAAGTTAAAATTATATTGGTTAAGTACCGATTTAATCAAAAAATATATTTTAAATTTAGGTAAAATTCGCTCTTTTTCGAATAATGTTAGTAGTACTTAAATTTTGTGGTTATCTTATTAGGACCGTAAATGGTAATTGCAGCATTTAATAATAAAGAAAACTAGCTTTTTATATTGAATGTTAGTTCGCTACAAAATTATATATAAAAATTTATGAAGTAAAATATTAAACACATATAAATCAAAAATTCTAATAATACTACAGTTGTTAAATTATAATATCATTATTAAGCTAAATGTATATTTGCAGACTCAAATTACAATTATAAATATTATACATATAGTAGTTTGAAACAGAATAATTATTCTAATAAGACCATGACAACCAATAAACAATATTATACAAAAGAAAACACATTAATATATGTTGATCACTGATAGCTATTGAAATAGCCATTCAATACTAATAATATATAAATTAGTTTAATAAGAAACGACAAAATAAATTTAAAGTTTTCTTATTATATATTTATAATTTATATGCAGATTAATAATGAATCATAGTAAGTGTTTGTTCAAAATATTTATTAAATCTCTATAATGTTTAACTTATGCATAAAATCATTATATCTAAATTTAAAACGTTTCAAGAAAAATAATTCTAATTATCTAGGAATAAAATTTGATTTATGTAGCTTTTCTTCATCTTAATTGAGAATATGTAAAAGATATTTGTTAAATCAATTTCATTACGTGAAGTGGGATGAATACAAGTGCTGAATAGTTATAGCTTTCTATAATGATTACGTACTACTACGGTAATAAAATTTAATAATTAATAGTTATTCACTCCTTAGTGTATTCAATTATTATGAACATTACAATATATCATCCTATAAAATCACTAAAATGAAAAATGTTTATTAATTTTTGTAACAATCATTTGTTACTAACTCTGCAGTTTTGAAATAAACTCTCTTAATTCCTTGGTTGTTACAGTTTCGTAGACATAGTTAAAATCTAAATTACAAACAATGACGACACGAGTAATCTCGAGAATTTTGGTATGAATTGAATTCGGTGATTCTGTAATAATGAACGATTTTGTTTGTGTAAAATAATTTTTTCTTCTAATTTTTACTTTTTGAGTTTCCAAAAATATTTCTTTAAGAAGATAAAGCTGATACTAAAAGTTAACAACTTGTCACTTACTGTGAGTTCAGAAAAAAGTTGCTCAACCAGACTCATGATTAGAAGTCTTTCTACTTAAACTTTTAATAGCATCAATTTAATTTATAATTTGGCAACTTTTCTGCGCAGAATTTGTAAGTTAGTTCCAGACATTTACCGATCATTAAAGATCAACCTAATTGGTGTAACATTCTTTTGACTCAAAGGTTATTCCACGTTTTTGAATAATAAATATCGCTTTAAATTCAGATATACATTGCTGCCATGACCCTGGTGACTCAATATTTTGTGCACAAAAATCTCACTAATAAAGTTTCAGTTAGTGAAGTGCATTTTCATCATTAGGAATTGGAGTGGATTTTGCGCCAACATCTCATTAAACGTAATATATTATATATTTATAACAAAAACTCATGAACATGCTCAGGGCGTGAGCAAGTTCTTGTTAATATATAAATATTATAAATAAACTTCATCTCTAAGACAGAGACGCTTTCGTATTCGTCATTTTCAGTGGTTGCGTTAATTCGCTTGAACCTCATAATAAATAATTATTATTACCGTTCTATTGTTATCATGTAGTACAAATTATGTTACCAATGTAAACTAAATCATTGTGAATAATCCGATAGGTATTGTATAATAAATTATAAACTAAACCAATTTAATGCCTTGTAAAGTTACATATAGTAAAAGTTTGATGGTAGAATTGCTGGTTTAAGACGTGAAGGCTCATGCTAATATTAAAACTTTTATAATCACAAATAAAACTTATATATAAAACGTCATTAACGTCGTAATTATATGTAATAATTTAATAAACATCAAATACTTCACATGAACATCTCTTCCTCCGCTTTCTTCCTCTCATCCTCTTTCACATTTCCCTCATTATCCATCTTGTACATGCTCACGAACGACTCAACGTGCATTATTTACTCCATTCCCGTTTTATTCACCGAGTCATTCTTTACGCTTTACTTAAACGAATTCTCAGGTTTTATTTTGAACGAATTTTCTATTTGGTTCACTTTCGGCTCGCGCTCTACGAAGGAGACCTCGTACATTGACATCAAGGACTCAGCGTGAACGATTTGCCTCTCATTTTCGTTCAAAATTGACGCGTTCGGATCGAGCTGCGTCATGTTCTAAAATGCGTCGCCTGAAAGTAAGTCAACTGACGGCTGAGGGGGCGTTTGGTCCAGGTTTGGGCGTTCTGGGGGTTAAACTTGTTGTTGTGGTTGTGATTGAGTTGAATCTAGGTTTTGGCGTTATTGCTCTATTTAAGGTTGTGGTTGAGATAATAGTTGCGTTTCTGGGATAAGTTGAGATTGAACAGATTATTGTTAAAGAGGTTGTTAATTAACTTGGTTGGAGTCATTTTCTTGTTGTGGTTACGGTTAATGAGTTATAGGTTGGATTGGCGCTTTTATAAGGGGCTTGATGCTAAGTTTAGGCTTTGAAACGGGTTACATTGGCTATTAACTCACACTCTCAGGAATCATAGGTAAAGCAGACTTTTAAATTATTTTTAGCACTTTAGGCTACGGCGGAATCGGCTTCTGCAATTCAACTTCCGGACCCAATGAATCAGAATGCTCTTTGGACGTTGATTACTCGTGTTTACTGCTCGGATCATTTGCTTGTTAATCTAATTTTTACTGTTGATCCTTGTTAATTTCTGTTTACACAGGTTGTACGATTGCATTTTCTATTTTATTATCTAAAACTGCGATTTATTGTGATTAAACTTGTTGTTCTGCATGTTATGCAATTTTAGTGGGAGATTCGCTGGATGACAAATCAAATACTTTATTTGCGTCTACTGGTCCGTTTATTAAACTTGATATTTGTGTCATGGCCGATTCTCTAAGCGGGCTTGATTCTTCTATTTGCAGCGATTTCATCTATTATTAGTTGCTAAGCTCTAAACTATTATTATCTGGTTTTGTCTATACAATGTCTTACACCGCATCTTCTTTTTAGTTGCTGTTTTTAATGTTGAATTCGATTTCGAATTCGTCCTCTTCTTCTTCGAAGTGTTTACTCTTTCTTTTATTTGTTGTGAGCACTTCTCTCTTTTATTATAGTATTTAGCTTTTGAGATTTGATATTTTGTCTTGTAGTTAAAATATTGTTTTAGTTTGTTCTTCGAATCTGGTATTTGATTCGTTTTTTAAATATAATTCGTTTTGGATTTTTATTTTGTCCGTTTCTGCGTTTTCGTTCGTGAGCGTGAAGTTTTCCGTTTTGGGGAGATTTATAATATCGTTTTTAAATTTTAATAGTTCGTTCAGTTTCGTTTGCATCTCATTAATTAGTTGTTGTTGATTTTCGGATTAAACGTTTAACTGGTTATTTATTGAGAGGAGGTTGTTTATGTAAGCTGAGATTTCGGTGTTTTGCTCATCCTAGAGCTGCTGTATTTGGAGCACGCGCTAGTCTGCAGCTAGCTTGTCTTTGGTTAGCTGTTTGTTTTATATAAATTATTGTGCTTCAACTTAAAGTTACTTTTGGTGCATGTCGAGTATTTGCTGTTGCTTAACCAAATTTTGGTAAATTGCATTTTCGGTTGTTTTCTCGAGCTTCTCGTTCTACTATGAGTATATACTATTTTATTGTGCGATAATAGTGTTAAATTTGCTCTATTATGTTCTTTAATTTATTATTACGTCTTTTAGCTCGTCGATCACATTTTGGTACGAGTTTTTGTTCATATTCAGCTGTTGTAGCGCGTTTTTCATGAACTTCATCGCCTGAGACTTCGAGTGCGACTATTCAATTTGTTCCTTCAGCTCGTTTTGAATGTTAAATATCTATTCTTCTTATTAGCTCGTAATTAATTCAAGTTATTTTACTTGGTTGAATAAGTTAGTGTTTACCTGTTAGTAAATAACTTGCCAGTTTTGCATTTGTTCGGCCTGAGTTGCGAATTGTTGTAAAAGTTTTCTGTGTTTATTCAGTTCAAGATCCTTTTGTTATAAATTTTGGGTTAATTCGTTGTTAAGCAGAAGCAATTTTTAACTGTTTACGTTCAACTTGTTGTATTTTTGTTCAATTTCAATTATTTATCTATTTTAGGGCTACTTTTGTGCATTTTGGATTTGCTTTTCGTAATATTATTGCTATTAACTAGAATAAGTTTCTAATTCTTTTATTTGCGCTTAAAGTTGGCTTATTACGTCGAATTGGCTTAAAAGCTTGTCATCGTGCTATAGCTGCATCTATTTACACATTGCCTGCAAATTATGAAACTTCTCGTTCAAAATAAGCGTATTCGGCTCAATTATGTTGTATTTTTGTACTATATGTTGTTATTGCTCTAATTACAAAGTTTAATCGCTGAGCTTTTACTTGTACTCATCCACCTTCTGCTGTAAATTCTCAATAAAAGTATCCTTTAATTTGGAATTCAGTATATTCTACTCATTTTACTCCTTAAGAAATTATAACCTCGAATGCTATTATCTTACCATTAACTAAAGCTCTTTTTGCTATTCTAAATTCATCAAATTGAAGTGTAATATTTCACTTTATAACTATTAATGCTAATATATAATATATAAAGTCCGCTCCGAATTATGACTTCAACTATCACACAAACTTAGTACGAAGAACTACAACGCGCATTAGATACACTTATTCATTATACAAATTAACAAAGGGATGTAACAATAAGCAAGAAAAAATAGTTCGATGCTCTAGTTGATCATAAACAAAATGAATATAATTTGTAATTACAACAAATAAAAGATAACGATAAGAATTTACTTGAATAATACTCTATGTCTCGAAGATAAAAAATTGATACATTAAACGAAGAATACTAAAAATTAAGTTCTCAATTAGATAAGGCGAAAATCGAAGCTACTGGTCATTAAACTTTTATTATTGATTAAAAGAAACTCGTATTGAATAACAGCAACGAAACTGCAAAGAATATCATACTTTGTTCTTAGCTAGAAAATGAATGTCGTTAATTGGAATAAGAAATAAAAGAATTAGAGAAGTAAAAAGGTGAATATCTTTGAATATATTATTTAATTTTACGCAGTTTTTTAAATATATTTAAATAGTTTCACTTCAATGCCTACTATACTAAGAGAAGACACTCTGACATTCACATATAAACAGAAGAAAGCTGAAAATTCTTATGTTGAAATGACTCCATTTTCAGTTTATGATGAAGAATAGTATATTAAAACAGCTATGTTACCATAAGAAGCTCTTGCTTAGTATATAAAAGCACAACATAGACTTGATCCTATATTTGACAATGATCATGGAAAAGAATATTCATATGCCCGCGAGATTATATTTCCAAAATCGCGTAAAGGATCGAATAAAGGCTTTGCAAATCGTGCTGGTGACAAGTTAGATGAAATTTTACAGGTGTCCAAGGTCAAATTGAAGACTGATATCTAATTTGCTGATGTTTGTGCTGCTCCAGGTGCCTGGAGTCTCTATCTTCTCTAGTATTATGGTTCCGCGCGTGGTGTTGGTATGTCAATGCCAATTTTGGGAACCAAGGTTGAGGATACTTGGTATCCGCAACTTCGTTAGAACCCGCGCTTTAAGGCTACTTTTGGTGTAACTGAAACAGGTGATGTATATGATTTCAGGAACATTGCTGAATTGGCCAAAGTGTGCAGTCAATCCTGGGGTGAGCCAACTCCAGCTGTTGCTTCACCTCCTGAAAATCTGTTGGAAGCAAAACCAGAAATTTTACCTTCTGGCTTGCTAGATTTGGTAACTTGTGATGGTGGTTTCTAAATCGCTAAGTCTCCAACTGGATAGCACTGTGAGCAATTGTAGGAGATTATAACGCAGCGTTTGCTTCTTTCTGAGTTCTTGGTAGCTTTGTAGTTACTTAAGGAGAATGGAACGTTCGTGTGCAAGATGTACGACTGCATTTGCCCGTTCAACGTGTAATTAATTTTCTTGATGAGTTAGATGTTCGAGGAGACCGTGTTCGTGAAGCCGGAGCACTCTCGTGTGGTGAACGCCGAGAAATACGTCGTGTTCAAGTCTTTTTAGCCGCAATCTTCCATTATAGAGAAGATAAAACAAATCCACGCGGAGTGGAAAGCTGACACCTGCTACTATCAGATAATAGAAGAGAGCGAGGAGTTGAAGCAGTTTTGCGTTTTCGTGAACAGGGTGAACGAAACGCTCGTGAAGCGGTGCACGGACGCGCTAAACGTCGTTATTGACAAAACGGAGGAACTGGTGAGACAAAAAGCAAATCCAGTGATCAAATAAACTGACCCCTCCGCACCGTAAACGAATTAAAAATCTGACGAAAAGGAGTGGAACGACATCTTCAAAAAAGATGAACCAAGAGACTATTATAGAGACCAGAGACCGTACTACAACAGAAGAGATAATAACTACAGAAGAGACGACAGAAGAGAATATAATGACAGAAATTAGTATTACAAATGATAAGTGATAATGTTAATAATCTTCTTGCTTTAGTATAGAGATGGGTATATCAACTTTTTTCATCTAAATTTAATTTATCAGTTGTTATGTAGGTAGTTGTCATATTGCATTTGTATATATATATATCCAGTTTCTAGAAATTAAGTTAGCGAATCAGGTAAAACTAGAGATGGGTAATTGGACGTGATAATTGCAAAACTGACGTGGTAATTAATGATGGACGTGGTAATTTTGCCAATTATTTCAACTTAACAAATATGTTATATTTGCAGGTTTTTAGTGATCTATCAGTTGAAGCCCAATTTTTTACAGATTTTAGCTAAAAATAAAGACAAGTTATTTAGAATAACTTGTCTATTTAGAATAATTATTATTAAGTATAAATTTTTATAAAATACTCAATAAATATAAGAATCTATATTATGATATTTATTGTTAATTAGAGGTGGAATAAAATTTAATATGATATCACAATATTTACTAAATCAATTATTATCGACCACGATGAGCTAAAAATGCACATGAGTTAAAAATGCAAAAAATCACAACTTTCATGATCGAAAATTTTAAATTACCACGATCAATGTTGTTATACATACTAAAGGCTTTAGTACACATACAACATACAGTTTAAACAACGATTTATCATTATGTTTTATTTTAAGCAAGCCGTTGTGTGATTAGTCTTTGTTGAAATATTATTATTGTATTTATAAGTGTTTAGAATTGTTGAAAATTTGTATTGATACAAAAATTATCAAAAAACATAGAATATGAGTAGAATCATTCTAATTTTTTAATTGCGCTTTAGAGAATTTTAAGAGCAATTTCTCTCAGTTGATCACTTTCAATGAAATACGATACAAACTTACCGATATTCTCATGGCCATCGCCAGTTTGAATGTATATTTCCTAATTCAAATCATTTTGCTGCAACTACTATTCTAATTGTATAATAGCACACTACTCACAAAAATAACTGCATTAGTGGTTGCCTGTTGTTATAGTGGTTTTACTTGTTTAACATTTCCCGCATAAGTTTTAAGAAAGTATTTTATCATCTATTTATGAAATTCTTTTTTGTATTATCTCTTACACTCTTTCATAGTATTCATTTGGAACAAATATTTTATTATTATTGTAGTTAAACTTTGCTCCTTTATCTATAAATGGTTTAATTAAATTATGTATTTCATTCTTGGGTATATTATAAAATCGTAATTCTTTGATAGGAAGTGCTACAGTTTTGATATGCTTTAAAAATTATTAAATTCCTTCTTAATTTCCTGACAATTAACATTATTCATTAATAGAAATATTATAACCTAATTAATTAATTTGTTCATTTAAAAAATTAATTATTGTTTAATTTCTTTGTAAATCTGTAGATATTATATTTGATGGTATTTTAGTTAATTATTATGGTTATACTATTAGCTTAAGTGCTTAAAGTACATGGGCAGCTGCTTCAGTTGTTCTGACTTTAATTGTGAATTTTTCGACTTAATTTCTTTCTATTATTTTTGGATCGCATTTGTAATATGAGATAAACATACCAAATTGGTGAATAATTGATATAATTTAATTTCTAAATAAATCATTATTCAAATTATTAAAAACATTGAAAGTAACTATATAGTTATAGCAATAATTATTTAATTTTACTGCTTATTTTTCAATGATTTATGGGTTTCCATCAGCGTTTCTATCTTCAAATATACTAAAATGATTCTTTGGAATTTATAAACTGTATAAACCTTGTTCTTATTTAAAATATACTTTAGAGATTTAGTCACCAAATAAATTTTTCATATATCTGTAAATATTTGTATTTATATTGTTATTACTATTATTGCCATTGATACTACACAAATGCTGAACTTAAATATCATTATTATTTTACAATTATGTAATTGCATTTTCAAATATCTGTTTAATTTTTATGTTACCATTTTAAAATAGATGTTTATGCTTCATTTTTAAATCAAATAGTAGTTATTATTTTCTTGATTCATAGTCGTCCAACATTTTATTCATCACAGAAGTTTAATTAAAGTCTCTTTACAAGTTGTTTAATTATTCAATTGTTTCAATATTATTATTATATTCTCTTTTAGCCTTTTTAATGTCATAATCTATCTGTTTGTGATGTTAGAAGTCCAAGTCTTATTCTAAATTTTTTTCAATAACAATAAATTTATCATATAACTCTAAATATTATTCTTGTTCTAATACAACGGTAAATAATTAACTATCCTCCAACTACATCAGTATTTCATTTTCATTATGTTACAATGTTATCCCTCTAATAAGATTTTCAGTCATTATTTTATATCTTTAATCATCTATATGTTATGAATAATATTCATTTGATTGTGGATCGAACCATTATAATGGTTATAAATTATTAATATGTTAATCAGTGACTATAATCAAATTATTAGTTATTTAATTGTTTTAAAAATATATAACAGTATCTTGTACTGTTTATTTATTTTTGCTAAATAAATTAAATTTAGTTGAATCCATTCTTAACTCAAATACAAATGAGATTCGAAATTTTATTTCATTATTTAGCAGTGTTTAAATAGATTTTTAGTTTATGCTATATGCATAGGGTGTTATATTTTTTTAGTATTATTTAACTTCAAGTGTTTACTGATTTTACTAAAATTCTACATATTTATTATTATTTAAACGTGAAATTAGAGACGTTGGAGAATAAAACGATAATTGTATCAATTTTAATATTTATTCGTTAATATTTTGTATTTCATTTTTATGTAATTCTTTGGAATTAGAATAAAAAATGCTTTCGTTGTCCATACCCTCACCAAAATATTCTAATTATTCACTATTTCTTTAAATTCGTTACTACATTTATCTCATATATGGATTATAATTATTAAAGTATATGTTAAAAAGCCATTTTGTATATGGTAATTTGAATGAGTTCAAAGGTATGTTTACACAATGTGTTGATTAATAGCTATTTTATAGTCTATGCATGTAATTTCCAACATATATATCATGTGTTTCATTAAATTCTATATCAAAAAAGTACACGTTACTATAAGATATTGCATTTCGACATCCTTACCGTTCAAAACAGATAATTTATTTCTCTATACTATTAGATTAGTAAATATATCGTGGTTTTACATTAATATTTGAAATAATATCGAATTAAGCACAATTTTAATTATTTTAGTACAAATATAATTGTTGTTCATTTATTAGTTTAACATATTCATCTAATACAGAAAGTAATAAGCTAGAATCTATTTATTTTATTAACTAGTGAAAAGTATCATTTTATAATGCTATTTAACTTGAAATGTTATATTATACGTTATTTGCTTTTAATATTAGCCCAAAAACATTTTCTGTTTAAGTTCTTACTTTTTAAAATACTGAAAATTAAACTTCTTATAAAACACAAAATTATTATCTTTAACCTTCTTCTATTTCTTCAATAGCAATTACACATTTTATCATTGTTGCAATATCACTTTCTTCAGTGAAACAATCTTTAGCAATACCACTTTAATAATTTTAAATAAAATTGTGTGTTTAAGATAAAAAATATGCAAATATCGAAATCAATAAATATAGTTGACCATTTTACTTCAGTAATTTTTCAAATATAATACCAGCTAATGGATTTATGTCTTAATATTGTGCTAGTTTTTTGCCAAGTTCAGTGATTTAATAGTTTTCATCTAAAGCTTATACTTTTTATAAAGTTTCTAAATTATATTTTAATTGATCAGAATCAGGTTAAGTAGGTAATGAATTCTTTATATCTTCTAAGTTAATTTATATATCCCTTAATTCCAATATTATTTATTTCAAGTCTATTCTACTAATTTCTGGTTTTTGTTGTTCTACTTTCTATGACGAATCGACGTCGATCAAGTAGGCGAATCCGTCTCTGACGCGCCCTACTCTTCCCACTCTCTGAGTCCTCTGGGCGGCCGAGATCTGTTTTTCCTTCAGAATCCTGATGCCCTTCTTATCGTCCCAAGAGGCTTCTTTGAACATTCCGGAGTCGATCAGGCAGACGAGGTCTTCGATGGTGATAGAAGTCTCGGCGATGTTAGTTGCGGCAATGACCTTGATGCACTTGTGGGAGAAGTCTTCTGGGATCGGGTCTGAAGCGATCGTCTTTTCCAGCTCGGTCGCTTGGCCAGCCATCACGATCGGAACAACTACCAGCTTGTCGCTTTTTGCTGATATCTTTCTAAGTTCTTCGTGCACCGCATAGACGTTCATGTTCTTGAACTGGGAGAAATCGATGCAAACTACGTTATTGTTATCCTTCAGACCTTGGATTGTTTGTTCACAAATATCTTCACATTCCATTTTGCCAGAAGTGAAGCACAGGATATTACCAATTGGTTTCTGCTTCGTTAACATTTCGTGTATGAAATCAACTGCTAACTTAGCTGGAACCGTAGCAACAGCTTCTTTGACGCTATTAGCTTTTATGCGAATTTGAGTGATATTAAATGGGCTGCAGTTATCTATCTTCATTATTAACTTTTATTCATTCTTTTCAGGAAGCAGACTTATAATTTATAAATCAGGAGTAGCTGACATCATAATAAATTAGTAAGGTAAATTAAAATACTTGAAATTTTATTTTAATTGTGCAAATAATACATCTAAAGACACCGTCCGAGTATGAAATTCGTCTAAAATAAAAATTGTGTTGCTATATATGTATTATTACATATCTTGATTTTAATGTTAAATCATTTTAAGAACTTGCATTGGAGTACACACGCAAATGTCATATTATTGTTAAATATCTGTTCCTACTGAGAACTCGTTACCAATTATTTTTTCTTTTATAGTTTTAGCAATTTATTTAATTGAACAACTGTTTTAGTAAGTATGCGGTAGAAGATTAATTGAGTTGAGAGGTTTATTTTATGTTATTAATTTTGTTGAAACGAAATAATGTTAAGCTTGTCAGTATTTCCACTTCGCAAATAATTAACAAAATTCTCGAAAACGACTTCAACCATTTAATAGGTAAATTACTATTTTTGTGTTCAATATATATTAAAACATATTATTCGTATTTTAAATCACTTTATTCATTTTTTATAAATGTGTGTGTACCCTCTTATGTCATTTTATTCACTAATATGCGTTTTATAACACTCTGGACACAAATGATATCCTTTGCACGAACACACATATCTGCTATTACATTATTTGCAGCCGACACATTACGCACTTACTTTTGTATATACATGATAGTGTTTATATGCTTCTATTACTGGTCCTTTAATTGGGCTTACTACTGGTTGGTTACAACCTTCAATTTTTCGTGGTGTAGCTTTAATTTCATATTTTGTTAGATTTATTTTCATTTAATCAATTATGCTTTCAACATAATCCGTTATTTTAATTTCTTTATATTCTGGATGCAATAATTTCATCAAAGAAAACCCATTAACTAATATTACTTACATAAAATAAATAAACATCCTTGTGGTCCAACGAGTACATCGTCCTGGAAACTTAATATTTTTTGTAAGTTGGTCTACGTAATCAACTCCTTTATAATTATTATTGTAGTAACGAACTATTTCAGGTTGTTCTCTGGGAATACCACGAGAACTTACAAATTCTTACATTTAACAGGGTTATTTCACAAATTTTGATTTTGTACTGTATATATCATGTGTACAGTATCATATGTACAGTATATATCATGGTTAAAGTTTTCTACTTTTTGCATTACCATTAAAGGACGTTTACATCTTTAACTAGAACTTATTTAGTCGTTTTCTTTAGTTTTACTTCTTTAAACACAGGATATTAAACAACTTAATTCAATTACAACTTCTCTAAATTTTATGATAATTCTTTACCAAGTCGACTTGGTCTAAAAGTTCCAACATATTCAAGCCCTATTGATTTAATATACTCAACTACGTCAATTGTACCATAATAATTATCACAGAATAGTGTGCAGTTAGGCTATTTTGGAAAATCAATAAGTCTTTTAATAACATCAAGAGTTTTTGTTTCACCTTTAGGTACTGTTTACGAAGCTGCGTATAAATCCATTGATAATATAAAATTAGTAAATGTATCCACACAAGCTCTTACAAGTATACCTCTTTTTGCTGGTTTAGCAGGATTATACTATAAAAAGAATATTCTACCTGCAAATTTGATAAGTTATTCATCTATTACAAGGTTTTTACCCAGAAAATAATCTGGATATTTTGTATATATGTCTCGAAACTTGCTTTGTAACTGTAACATAAAATCTTAAACTCTTGATACAGAATTTCGAACTTTGGTTTCTTTTGGTTTATTTTAGCTCAAAACTTCTTCTTCATGATCATTAAATATTTTATTTAGTTCTTCTAGATCATCTTCGTCATATTCATAGTCAGAATTTTCAGATTCTTCTTCATCAGATTCTATACCGTCTAAATTTGTATCGATTTCTTCTTCAGGTTAATCTAATAACAATTTAATATGACCATAACAGACATTCGAATGTATTTCCTCCCATTCTCTGCAAGACATTCCAACTTCATCAGCTATAAACTAATTGCGTATTTTAGTGTTCTTAGACCAATTATCTTAGACAGATCCTCGCTCTTTACCTGATATCATCATTGTAAATAGTATCATTAAGTATTTATCGAATTCTGATTTAGTTAATCTAGAATGCCCTCCATATTTCTACATTTTTCTTACTTCAGTCAAAGTTTTAATGTTATTGTAGAATTATGGAGTAAATAATTATGTATGGGTTTCATAGATGCTTTCATTCATTGTTGGCATTATTTTTGTTAGGTGCGAAGTGGAAATACTGACAAGCTTAACATTATTTCGTTTCAACAAAATTAATAACATAAAATAAACCTCTCAACTCAATTAATCTTCTACCGCATACTTACTAAAACAGTTGTTCAATTTATATTATGCTCCTCGAGTTGTGTTTGGTTGAGCATAATATGTTAAATTGGACTATATTGTTAAACCGGATGTGATTCTTCATACTCAAGTTGGCTGGCGTATTCAAGTTGATCACGATATTCAAGTTGATTAGCGTATTCAAGTTGGTTTTACCGCTATCTGCGTCAAAGTCCTCTACAGACGATCTGCCGAGGTTCCTAGTAGAACAGAGTGAATCTGCCCCGTGTATTACCGTTTATGTAAGGTTTTGACTATCATTTGATTGATAGCTTTTATCAAATGTGTCCTTTTCGCCTTGCACCTCCATTGACAACTAATTTTAGCAAATATCAACAACAATGCCCTTTTGTTATTGTTTGCCGATGTATTCATTGTACATCTGTTTATTGTTTATTTATAATGGAAGAAAACGGGTTTACGTCATATTATACTTATAATATTTATATATTGATGAATTAATATTTATATATAACTATAACAATTATATTTACTATTATCATAATTCATTCATAATTTATATAATCATTCTATTAAAGCATGATCTACACAAGAAATATCGTTGCATACTTTATAACTTGGCATAGTAGAACAATCGGAATATGTACAAATAGGAACGTCATCATCATTAGTTTTACATGATGATGTCGCGCAATAATTACGATTAGAACTAAATTATAAATAGTAATAATTACTATTATTGTTTGCTATATTTGTATTTTATTGTATAGTTGTATTGAGAGCCGCTAACTAAGATTAAATATTATCATAATATTCCTTCATGCTAATGTTTAACGAATCTATTTTCTTGTTTAAATAATTATAGTTAGACAATTCAGTTATATTAACTATTTATATTTCATTCAACAACGATTAATTTAGCAGAATTATATCATTTTTCAACTAATTGCTACTTGACACTAATTAATTTATAAATTATTATTAATCGTTAATTTTTTAAAATATTTAAGAATTTATGTTATTTTAAGAAATATTATTAGTGGTAACATCAGTTTACAATTTATTTAAATTTATAATGGTATCATTTAAATTTTATTAAATTTTTACAATTTAAAGAGACAAATTACTATCAGCTTAAGACATCATTTAATATAAATTAGAATTATTGGATACAATACTATTCGTCAGTTTGTCAAAGTTGTCATTTATGATTTAATATAAGTGATTTATTTCTTATACATTGTTGATACAGTTAGTATTGTTAAGTAAATAGCCTTAATCACAAACACAGCTTTCACCATTAAATATAAAGGGATATTAACAGCTTTTTGTAAAATTTGAATTGAATTACCCAAATATTAAATCAGGCAAACAAAATCCATAAATTGGCAACATTCCAAAATCACATTATTAATAACATGTTATAGTTGGCTCTTATATATATTATATTATATTTGAAGTAGTCGTTAACACGTTGTTAACGTTTGAACAAATGAATATATTAGATGAATTTATCAATATGAATGGTGTAAATAATTTAGTTATAATATTACTATTTAGTGAGTTATTATGATATAAATTATAACCAACAATAACTATGTTATGCAAAACGAATATAAATGATTCGTTTACAGATATAACCAGTCCACTACTATATTCGCTACAAAATCTATATTGTATTTTTGTTGTATCAACACTTATTTTAAATGAAGATTACTACATTAATGTTGACAAACTTTGCCCTTTTGCGCCAAATATCAAAGATGAATTTCTAACTGATAAATCACATTTCTAACATATTAAAGAACCATATAATATTTCAAATTATATAGTTACATTAATAAATGCATTTAGAATATTGGAATACTAATTATTAACTCCAAATACCGCGAAATATTTTACGTCACTAACTTAAAGTTAAATATTTGATTATATAACTGCTTCATTATAGATAAAAATATTACTGCTGTGTTAAGAAATAATTACATTATCATTTATATTAATTGTATTTAATAATTTAGCTTTTTAGCAATATGAATATTAGTAATTATCCACTAAAATTTCGTTATAACATAATTTATTTTGATTCTTGCTTAATAATTTGTAATTTACAATAGAACATATTATATGCATTATAATTAAATGTTCTTATATATACTTTGCTGCATAGTATTTGTTAAAGTGCTTTTGTGAATGTAATCAAAACAGATTTTAAACTGCAATTAGTCAAAATTGTTGTTATGTTTGCAATATTGCTCAAAGGACTCGTACAGTTGTGCAAATTTTCACAACGTATTCAATATGCAAATTCTAAGCGTATTTATTGATTTGACGCTGGAATATACTCGGTTGTTAAACAAGGCCTTTCTTCATGCATAGCCTACAATTAGCTGGAAACACAGTATTCACTTTTCGTTCACTAAAGAGAAAGCGTGTCTAACGCCTTCAGCGTTAAATATTTATCAAAACGTGCAGGTTGCAGATAAATAATAGAGCTCTTGATTAATCCTGGCTAAACGGAGATCTTGGAAGCTAGTATAAGGCTTTGTTGCATAGTCATTTCTCAGCTATGCTTTATGCAGCATGTAGGACGGTTTATGATGTTCTCGATTAAATCAGTTTACAGCAGTTTTGGAGAGTACACAGCGATCTTTCTTCGTGGTTATTCGTCTAAACATAAATAGAGTATTCTCCATAATTAGAGCTTATCTGAAACGTTTGGTTGTGGAATGCCGCGGATGAAATATGAAACTGATAGTTCGCTCGCCGTTGTATGCTATTCAAATAATATGACAAACGCGATCAATATTTTTAAAACTCGTTAATGGGTGTGTGATGAGATCTTTGACGAATTCTTACAATGTTTGTAAACAGAAGTAGCATGATCCAATATGTTCACCAAAAAGCGGCAATAATAAATGGATATTGTGTTTCTACTTGAACAAAATGACGTTTTGTGGCAGAACCAGATGTAAGAAGATATACTATTTGACTATGAAATCCAGATCGTGTCAACTGCAACAGATTCAGGGTGAGCTTCTAGTTATTTCAGTGAAATGTTCATACCATTGACTTATTGCTTTCTTGTGTAAAATAACTCAGATTTTAATACTCATACTCGTTTTTAAATACTGACTTAAAATGTTATATTTTTTAATACATAATATAAATATTCAACATTGGAGGAATATGGATTTCATACCCGTTCATGTATATACTTCTCAATCTAAGAACAACTTATATATCCGTTAATTTCTGACCCAAAATTTTGTTAAAGTGCTTTTGTGAATGTAATCAAAACAGATTTTAAACTGCAATTAGTCAAAATTGTTGTTATGTTTGCAATATTGCTCAAAGGACTCGTACAGTTGTGCAAATTTTCACAACGTATTCAATATGCAAATTCTAAGCGTATTTATTGATTTGACGCTGGAATATACTCGGTTGTTAAACAAGGCCTTTCTTCATGCATAGCCTACAATTAGCTGGAAACACAGTATTCACTTTTCGTTCACTAAAGAGCGTGTCTAACGCCTTCAGCGTTAAATATTTATCAAAACGTGCAGGTTGCAGATAAATAATAGAGCTCTTGATTAATCCTGGCTAAACGGAGATCTTGGAAGCTAGTATAAGACTTTGTTGCATAGTCAGTTCTCAGCTATGCTTTATGCAGCATGTCGGACGGTTTATGATGTTCTCGATTAAATCAGTTTACAGTGCAGTTTTGGAGAGTACACAGCGATCTTTCTTCATGGTTATTCGTCTAAACATAAATAGAGTAATGCTCCATAATTAGAGCTTATCTGAAACGTTTGGTTGTGGAATGCCGCGGATGAAATATGAAACTGATAGTTCGCTCGCCGTTGTATGCTATTCAAATAATATGACAAACGCGATCAATATTTTTAAAACTCGTTAATGGGTGTGATGAGATCTTTGGACGAATTCTTACAATGTTTGTAAACAGAAGTAGCATGATCCAATATGTTCACCAAAAAGCGGCAATAATAAATGGATATTGTGTTTCTACTTGAACAAAATGACGTTTTGTGGCAGAACCAGATGTAAGAAGATATACTATTTGACTATGAAATCCAGATCGTGTCAACTGCAACAGATTCAGGGTGAGCTTCTAGTTATTTCAGTGAAATGTTCATACCATTGACTTATTGCTTTCTTGTGTAAAATAACTCAGATTTTAATACTCATACTCGTTTTTAAATACTGACTTAAAATGTTATATTTTTTAATACATAATATAAATATTCAACATTGGAGGAATATGGATTTCATACCCGTTCATGTATATACTTCTCAATCTAAGAACAACTTATATATCCGTTAATTTCTGACCCAAAATTTTGTTAAAGTGCTTTTGTGAATGTAATCAAAACAGATTTTAAACTGCAATTAGTCAAAATTGTTGTTATGTTTGCAATATTGCTCAAAGGACTCGTACAGTTGTGCAAATTTTCACAACGTATTCAATATGCAAATTCTAAGCGTATTTATTGATTTGACGCTGGAATATACTCGGTTGTTAAACAAGGCCTTTCTTCATGCATAGCCTACAATTAGCTGGAAACACAGTATTCACTTTTCGTTCACTAAAGAGAAAGCGTGTCTAACGCCTTCAGCGTTAAATATTTATCAAAACGTGCAGGTTGCCGATAAATAATAGAGCTCTTGATTAATCCTGGCTAAACGGAGATCTTGGAAGCTAGTATAAGGCTTTGTTGCATAGTCATTTCTCAGCTATGCTTTATACAGCATGTAGGACGGTGTATGATGTTCTCGATTAAATCAGTTTACAGGGCAGTTTTGGAGAGTACACAACGATCTTTCTTCGTGGTTATTCGTCTAAACATAAATAGAGTATTTCTCCATAATTAGAGCTTATCTAAAACGTTTGGTTGTGGAATGCCGCGGATGAAATATGAAACTGATAGTTCGCTCGCCGTTGTATGCTATTCAAATAATATGACAAACGCGATCAATATTTTTAAAACTCGTTAATGGGTGTGATGAGATCTTTGGACGAATTCTTACAATGTTTGTAAACAGAAGTAGCATGATCCAATATGTTCACCAAAAAGCGGCAATAATAAATGGATATTGTGTTTCTACTTGAACAAAATGACGTTTTGTGGCAGAACCAGATGTAAGAAGATATACTATTTGACTATGAAATCCAGATCGTGTCAACTGCAACAGATTCAGGGTGAGCTTCTAGTTATTTCAGTGAAATGTTCATACCATTGACTTATTGCTTTCTTGTGTAAAATAACTCAGATTTTAATACTCATACTCGTTTTTAAATACTGACTTAAAATGTTATATTTTTTAATACATAATATAAATATACAACATTGGAGGAATATGGATTTCATACCCGTTCATGTATATACTTCTCAATCTAAGAACAACTTATATATCCTATTTATAAGTAAAATAGTTACTTAATATTTAAAAAGATGTTAAATCACATATAGTAAATACATTAAAGCTGTTACATAAATGAGGGAGCAGAATCACTTAGATTGGAAAAAAGATGAAAACCATTTTAATTAACTCGAAAATTATCTATCACAAGAATTATTAAAATATATATTATTTTTACTTGGATATGGTAAAATAACTAGTATATATTTACATATTGCGTTTAGATGTATTGTTGGATTGTTGCTGTTGAGTGAGTCATGTTATTATTATTATTATCTAAGAACACGCCTTCAGCGTTACTCAAAACTATTATATCCCTCGTCGATATAATCTAATATTTCTTTTTAAAAGAACATTAATTAGATAAAAATAACTCACTTTTCATGCATCATTTTATAGCTGTCCATGAGTCCTTTCAGCAGCCATCCGATTTTCCAGCATTGTGCTTTGCAGTTTTCTGGGTCGCTCAGTTGTCCGATTATTTCTTTAACGGTGATGTGGTCCATTTGCATGAGGTTATCTGCGCATTTTTGTTCTAGTGCGTTCATTTTCTGTGTTATTTTTGGGTTTTTCGCCTGTTTAAGTTGGATCACTAATTGTGTTATGTTCAGTCTTGAGAAGTTCATGGCTAGTTTTTGGAATTCTTGTAGCTCGTTTTAGCTTATTTGTTGTATTTCTTGGTATTATTTGGTGAGTTGTCCTGCTGCTTCTTTAAGGTACGTGTGCATTTGCTTCAGGTACTCGTTGTACAGTTGATTTATTGGTTCGTTCCTGAGTAGTTCTCGCTGTATTTGCTCAAAGTTCTTCCCTGCTGGTTATTACAGCGGGGTGAACAAAACGTACGTTTGCAACCTGCTCTTAATAGTCTGTATTGTTTTACTAATTTGTAATACATCCAATTTTGTTGCATTTGATGACTGTAGCATGCTCAGTTAATCCACACTAAGTCTCTAAAGATTGTTCATGAACGCACTCGTTTACTTTTTCGCCTGTTCAATTGTGGGTAATTATTCAATGAACAATTTCTGTAATGAGGTCCTGAACTGAAGTTCGCGGTGATATTCGTTGATCAGTTCAGTGAGCGCCTGTTTGTTTTACCTCGTGGGCTGTTTTTGAGTTTGTTACAGGCCGTGTTGAATTTAAAAACGGAGTTGCATGAGGGGTTTGCCACAAGCGTCCGATTTTACCTGGAAGAAGTCGTTGTTTTGGGCATAGATTTTATCGAGTGAGATGATTAGTGGGAGGTTGAGCTGGGCTAGGATTTTGTTCGGGCAGGTTTTAACCTGAGTCTGCTTTAATATATCGCCCTGCTGGAACTTCTTGAAGTACTCGGCTATTTTCTACGTGTTAATATCAGACTAGTCCGCACTGAAGATATTCAAATACTAGTCAATGTTGTGCAAAAACTCGAACGCGTACTAATGCTGCTGTATAAACTGCAAAGACTACTGCTGCTTCTACTACTAGTCCTCGCCCAAATAGTTAAATATGTCAGACATGTCTGAGTTCATTTGTGGAGTGGATAAATGACGTTCAGAGGATCATAAATAGCATAGGATGATAATTAAAGATGAAATAAATCTCAATCGACATCATCCTTGGACCTAACCTTGTAAGTGCTTCCTAAAAAGCCACCAAGAGCTACCATGAAAGATTAAATAAGCACCTGACATCCCTACGGTTTAAAAATGCTCAGAACATCCAACACTGCTTACAATACACCAGAGAAGCCGCGTATAACACCATCAACATCGTAGCCCATAATATCACATTGAATAACGTCCATATCTCTCTTGAGTCGCTTGTAAAGTTTTCCAAGTCTATCATTGTTTCCATCTTAGTATCGTACGATAACTCCAAGCAAATCATTAATACTCTATCTTGCTGTGTTGAAGCATGCTGCTTAGCTCACCACCAGTTATTTCAACCCAGTATCAGCTAGTTACTCGAGTAACCCAGCTGAAACTTTAGCAAATCTACACAACTGCATGGATTCGAACATTTCTTGGAAGTCTTCGGCTTCCATTTCTTTTTCTTCGATTCCTTGAGAGAATTCGTAGAAGAACTCATTTATTTAGCTTCCTTGTAACTGAGGAACCACTATTTTAGCATATTCTCTAAATTATTTAAGTTTCATCCGTCCATTTTCCTAAAGTTTATTGAAAACAAAAAGTGACATTTAAAATGCCGTTCTCTTAAAGCATAGCAATGAATATAACATTAATTATACCAACGATGTAAAATCGATAGTTGCTGCTGATCTAGTTTGGAACCAGACTGCATACACAGATTAAACAAGGGCGTATTTTCGCTTTGGTTCCCAATTGTTAAATAGAGATGAAATAATCAGTGGAACTGTTTCAATCATAATTTAGTGCGGTCTGATTACGTTTGTTTTTGGATTTACATCCAATGAAGTTATACGCATTGCTTCCAAATACGTAAGATATGCATCAATTGGCAGATCTCCAAAGAAGAAACGGGCGAACAAGTATAATTCATCAGATTCAAATTAATACCATGCTAAATTAGCAATCAGATTCCATAGTAAATGTTAAACTAGTGTTGGGTGCCCGTACCTCTTGGATGCAAAGTGAAGACAGAATTAAACCAAAATTTCAGCTTGTATCCTTGTGAGCTCTTTAGGAATAACAGCGAATTATGATTATTATTCTAATTATTCAGTAACAAACGAAAGCTCTGGTTAAACTAAAATTGACTCTGTAGCTTCAAGTCTTTATTGTAAAATGAGCCGAGCTAGTTTCACAGTCCATGTGAGTGTTTTAAGCTTCACATTCTAGAGTGGAACAGTTATATAAGTTGAGTTATCAAATTATTAAAATTAAACACGTTACTTTGAATAGTTCTCAAGAAGTTTGAACACTTCCATTGAGTTCTAAGATGATGCTGTAATTGATTCAAGCCTAATAAATACAACTCTATCTCCTGTTACTGGAAGCATTGACTGGGCACGAGGAGGTTCTGGGAGCTTTATCTGGAGCTCCTTAAGCTTATCGTTCATTTTAACTGTTGTGTCGCCATTGGATTAAATCTTTAGCTACTAAACTGCTATCTCGTATTTATACTGTTGCAAAGTAATTTACTGCAACTAAGACGATGGATCGGTCAAATCACGCTTTATATCAATCAAACGCAACACACATGGATATACAACTGCTTTAGTATTCTTTACAGTAGCGTCTGGATTGAATTTTAGGTGAATTTTATCAATATCATGTGTAACCTGAATACAGTCTAAAGAAGGAATATTCAATGGATTCGTTAAATATCTATCGTTGTTTATACCATGTCTTGGATGCTGATCAATTACAGAAAGCTAAACTGCCTTGCGCATTGTTTATGGTCCGAACTCGGTTTGAACTTACTGCATAAAACTGTTAAATGTTGGCATGTTCGACTTTACTGATGGTTTCATTTCTGAAAGTACTTTTCTTGCAATGTCCCCAGTTTTCCACTCTTACTCACGTTATTAATAGGTTGATAAAACCTTCTAACCATTTTACAACGTTTCGTCCATCTCAGAAGTTTGTTCAGCATTTTATCTTTTTTATTACGATAATTGATAAGTGAACATATTTCCCAGCAAAGACTTTGATTACATACCAGTTGCAGCTTTTTATGCTTTGCTGCCTTTGGCTATCTTTTTAAGGAAGTTTTCATACTGCGACTCTGGTTTAACTTCATACTAATTATCGTAATCATCATATTATAAAATCTTGCTGTTTTCTTATCCATAATTGCTTGTTGCCATATTTCCAGTAAATTCTTTCTTTTATAACTTTGGATTATCTTGATTGTAAATAAACTGTTTTATTTACTTTATTGTTTCATCTCTTACATATGTTTCAGGTTATTTAAATAATGGAACTGTTTGTAATTCATCATCTGCGTCTATCCCATCAACATTAGGTATTTCACTTATTGAAACGAACTTTTTGATTACAGCTGGCTTAACAGATTTTTAAAATAGCTCTTCAAACGTTAATTCAGTTTGAGTAGTATTTTCACTTTATAAGTATTAATTCGTTTATGTTTCGTGATCTTCTGTTGTTTGCTTTATATATTTAAGTAATCCAGGATCAATATCATCATCGTGTTAATATGAAGCAATTGAAAGCGATGAAGAATTTTCATGTTAAGAAATTTCTTTGTCTTTTACACTATTTAATTCAACGAATGAAGTATTGCTTGATATGTTCTTCTTTTTGCGAGCAGATATAATATCTGTCATGCTAGCTAAATTTGAAACATTACCTCCTGGAATTCCTTGTAAGGCTTTGCTTTGATTTTTGTATATTGGCTTTTCGTAGTCAAATTCGATATCATTCATAAATTCGTTTGTAGCTTTGAATTACAAGGCGTCAATAATACCGTGTTCTTAACATAAGCGTACTAATTCTCCTACTTTCATTTTGTAAAATTATATGTCTGCGTCTGAGTTTACTTGAATTCCAACAGTGTTAGTTTTAATTTTCTTTTCGCTTTTACGTGGTTGGTACACGTTAATTCCGATTACTTCTTTCTTTGGTTCTTCTTCATTTTCGTGCTCAAGTATGTACTCTTTGAGCTTTCTGTTGACCATTTTTTGCTGTTCTAATGTTAATTCCTCTGGGAAGCTTGTTCCAACAAGTTCATTTACGAGTTCTTCAAATTGTGTTAGTTTTTTCTTTGAGTTTACTATCCACTCCAGTTATCTTTTATATCTCAATTAAGTATCTTTTGGTAAGTGTTGAACAATTTGTAAAATGAGGTCGTTTATTTTATCTTCAAACTAAATTGCTTCATCCAGATTTTTCGTTTTGCTTTGGGCTACAAGTTTTTCTTATTTGCTCTGTTTAATTAAAATTAATGTTTCTTCATCTAATTTTGGAACGTCTTCGGTCAGTTTTATGTTCGTGCGCTTGAGTTGACTGCCACGGGCCTCACTGTTTCTGGGTGCGTACTCTGAAACCTTCTTGGATTCTTCCTGTGCTTCAGTTTGAATGTACTTCTCAAATGTTTGTAATTCTTGCATTTCCAATTATTCCAACTGTATAAATTTTTTGGGGCTAGTTGATTTTGATTTTTCGATAACGGATTATTTTGGCTTGTCTGAAAGTTACTATTTACTTTTGGTAATGTTAGTTTTGTCAAGCACCAATTATTCAAGCTTTATACCACTTTTATGGTGTTTATCCGTCTTTTTCTATGAATCCTCAGATGAGGTAGTATTTGCAACTTCCATTAAAGGCGAACGTTTCTTTGGCATATTTGGAGGTGAATTACTTTTAGCTCTCTTGGATTCACTTTTACGATCCGCACTTTTACGTTCGGCGTTTACAACTTCCAATGGTGGTTTTTATTCCTTAGGTTTCAACACAATTTTTCTTTACTAATCTAAAAATTTTGATGGGTTCTTCACCATAACGATTTTTTCTTCTGAAACTGCTGTTGGAATGGTTAACGCTTACATCTAATCTTCAAGTTATTTTTTAACTGCATCTTCCTCTTCTTTAGTTAGAACTTATTGACTTGGATTTTTACTTTCTGTATCATCACTTACATCCAGATCAACTACATCTAATTCATCAGCCTCGAATTAATGAATCTTATCATCAATATTTTGTTCTACACTTAATTATTTCGATTTACTTTTATCAATTACTTGGTCTTAAGATACTTTTGAACTTTATCTAATATCATTAGCAACACTTTCGTTATTGTCAACTAACAAATCTGTTATAGATGCATTTTGTGCAATTTATTCTTTACTATTCTATTATGCTAGTTTTTGTTGTTATTGCATTATTTTCTATATCATGGCTGGTCTTGGCTTTTCTTCTATTTTAACTTAAACTTCCTTGTTGCTTGTACCTGTAGCGGTGTATACTTGTGGATCTGTCATCTTATGGAATAAGTCAGCTACAGTTTCAGCATTTGTCATATTTTGTAATAAACACTTAAGTTGTTCAATTTCATTGAGATCCATAGCGTATTTCTTTGCCATTGATTCTTGAAAATCTTGACTTTGCATTTTGACAAGCATTTACAGTGCAACTTTAATTGATGGATTAAGTTATGCTCCATTATTCGCGCTTCCATCACCATATTTTTGTAGTTTTCGGTCGAGAATCGCGAGTTATTCTTGTGTTTATGTTTTAAGTTCGTCAATATCTCTGTTGAGTCTGAGTACTTCTGCTTCTTTACGTTGTGCGTCAAGTTTGTAGAATTATTCTCTCTTTTCAACTTTTTGGGTTCTTTAAATTTCTTCTGCAAGTCGTTACTCACTAACCTGTATTTTGAATACTGCTTAATCTGCAACTATTTATAATCTTTGAGTGATTTGTTTATAATGTAGTTATTTCTCCTAACTTTTGTCAACTTATTCTACTGCTACAGAGAGATCTGCCTTCATTTAATTTATTGTTCTTTAAGCATTTTCTAGTTTTGAGTCCGTTTTCAGCTTATGTTTATTTGCCTATTAGAGCTCTATTTCCATTTTTACCATTTTATCCTCCAACTCTTTATTAATTCTGAGCAGTTCCTCCGTTTTGCTTCGAGCAATTTCGAGTTCCTGAAGAGATATTTTTAAGTCGTGCTCTGCAGTGATACATCTAGTATCCAATTATCGAGTTGCTTCGTCGAGAGCTTTTTGAGTTTGACCTTTTTTGACTATCTTATTTACAAAATAGTTTTTACAATAAGATAAGGTCTCATGGATTTTTGTTAACTAAGGAGTAGTTAAATCATCATTTCGTAATAAGTTTATACACTAGTCAAATACGGCAGTGTACACCTCGAGCTCGGACATGGCCTGACCCTCTGTTAGAATTTCGAAGTTTCCATCAAGAAATTCGTTCAAATCAGATGCAGTTACATCAGGAGCTTATTGTATTTTAACTGGCTGGGTTTCAGGTGCCGCATCCATGATTGAGATATCAGGAGACTGCCATGGGTTGTTACGCTCTTTTGTTGTGAACGAAGTATCAAGTTGAACTTATGGTTCATCAATTACATTTTAAACAACTTAATTGAATTGAATGGTGTCAATGTCTACAATAGGTTAGTCGTTATCTTCCTAGCCAAAGAGTGGATCCGTTTCACCTCTTGCTAGCAATTCGGATAAACTATTCTTCAATACCTCAAGTCGCTTGGCTGGTAAATCGTCTATGCCATATTTGGTCTTTATGTTTTCATCCACTAAATGGCTTTATATTTCCTTCGCCTCATTCACGATTCTCGAATCCCACTGTCTAGACGCAGCTCGATCGGAATAGGTTTACTGTTTGGACAAGCGTACAGTCCCTTCAATTTGCTATTATTCAATTAAATTGTCGGTATTAATTGGAATTACTCTTGACTACTTGTTAGGTGATGCTGAGATTGATCTTTTTGGTGACTAATCTAATATTTGCTATAACTTTGGCAGTCTTATCTTTTTGTATGCTGACTCCAATTTAAACGTTATTCTTGGAGACGCGGAATGTATTTCTTTCATTATATAGAGAAGTGTTAATAATTTTTGCCTAGATTTCTTTAATATAAACTCATAAAAATAATCCGCATCAAAATGACTGATTTTCCATTGATACATGATAAAAACTTACCAATAAATAGAGAAAATTTGGGTCTAGGTCCATAAACTAAGCCTGGAGATGTAACCATTTAGAAGGGATAAGTATCAGATTACAAATTCGATTTAGCTAGACAATAAGCCATCTAAAAAGAAGAAGTCTAAAAGCAACATACAGCGTACCTCGAGGCTCACCCAGAATTAAAACAAATTGTTTCTGACGTTTTATGTTCCTTGATGATGGATAAACCAACTGACGTTTATAGTTACATGGCATAATATTTTAAAGGAGTCAAATGATTTTCTTTGTTCTTTAACATGAATTATTATTAGTTATATGTATAAATGCCATCATTCTTTGTCGTCATTATCGCCTACTTCGATGTCCATGCAGCATTCTCTATGTACAAAGGTCATTTAATCTTTTTACAATATTAAATACTAGCCCAGGTCTTGTCCGATCTTCATAAGTGGTTTTCCGCATTGGCTGCATTTAGCGTACGAGTCTAGCTTGAAGTTCTATTTTTTAAGAACGGTGATTGTTTTTACGACTTCTTTTTCTTGCATGTCTACTTTGAGTTTTTCAATGACAACTTCAGAGTTATTTAACTGTCTGAGCTTGAAGCCCAGTTATATAAACTAAGCGATGTGTAAAATTGGATAATCGTGAGGTAATAAGTCAATAACGTGACTAGCAGCGTATTTAGCCAAGTATTCACCTGTTTTTGACTCAACGTTCATTAAACGCTGGAATACAACATTGAACGTACCCCTTTGAATAAGACCTCCTTGAACACTCAGGTTGAACCTGATGAGGAGTTCATATAACAAATTAACTGGTGATCTTTCCTTCACACCAAAGTAATTTAAGCCCAAAAATTCAAGGCAGTCCGTTTGAACAGCTTTTTCCAACGAGTCATAAACGCCTTATTTAACGAGTGTTCGCATGAAAGGTTCGCAGAAGGTTAAACATTTGTTTACACTTGCTTCCAATTGTTTAATGTTCAATGTGTAGGTTCTTGACTGTGCAAGAAGTGGGAGCTGTTTGAAAATGTTCTGGAGCTCAATTTGTTTTGTTTTGCTCATATTTGTTTTAATTGTGTCCTTTTTGTAGAGTTGGAAAATTAGTTGGAAGACGGATTCAAAGATTGGTTCTTCGAAGCAGTTAATGAAGAGTGAGTTGATTGCCGTGTCCACATCACCAGCTTTGATCGCGGCGGTGAAATACGGTTAATAGAATTATTCATACAACCTTGTGTACTCAGTGAGCTGCTCCCTGAGCTCTTCCGCGTTCAAATTCTATTTAAGTTGTTTTTACAATAGGTTTTGAATGGATTCGTCTTCGTAAGCTGATTGATCCGATTCAGTTTGCTTCACTGATAGTGGGATCCCTTCTGAGATCATGGACTCGTTATCTTTAAGCTTGGCCTTAGTTTAGCTCACAATCTATGCTACTTATGCTTTGAGCTCTTGCTAGTTGAGTATTTTAGACTGAGATTCAAAATGCTATAGTGTTTAATCGTGTGCTTGAATTTGCTTTTTAATTTGCAGTAAAACCTTCTTATAATTTTAAACCATTTTTTCAAGATGGACGCACACCCTGCACGAGAAGTACTTTTACGGTTCATCATTGTCTGCGTAGGCCGTTATGTACTCGTTCAAGAACTATGCGGCTTCAATTCTGAGCCATCTTTTGGCCACTTGGTCGTTCCAAGTGGGTGCCTACTCGTTGTAGTTCGTCTGCATGAACTCCTAATGAGCGATTTGAACGCTCTTTGACACTTGATAGAGTAATAAAGAGGTTAAAGCTCGGTGGTGTTGGTAGTTGTCCATGAGGTATTCCTCGTTTGTTTGTCTTTGCTCGATTTCGGCGAAACGGAGGTTCTCGAGGAACTTGTGGACGACCTCGGGGGTGAAGGTGCGCGCGAAATCCCTCTCTTTAGATTCGTCTTTGGTCTGCAGCGGTTTGTAGTAGCCAATGTTGGTCGAACTCTGCTTCAAAGGTAGTTTCTCGAAGAAAACATACTACTAGCTGCTCACGTTCGTTTTCGTGTTCTTGTAGATGAGCTATTTTTCAATCATCAGTTTTGTACCTAGTTACGGCTTCTTCAAGCACACATAGGGGAAGAATTACCAGAACATGATCTTCTGATTCGGTTCGTGCAGCTTAAGCTAGTCCAATTCCTTGAATAACTCCCAATCAGTGTCCTTGAGAATTTCATCCACTCCAAACGCATTCATGAGCATAATCGTGAAAGTGAACGGATCCTGGTTCAAATCGTTTTGTCTTATCATATCACAAAGCTTCGTTGCACCTGTGTAATGCTTCAAGAAGGCTAACAAACCAATTGCATTGTAAAACTCCTTCTACTCTATTTTTGGATTGGAAAGAAGCACTGGAGATCTCTTTTGCATTTCTTCCGGTTTATTCAAGAAGAATATTGATAATTCAGCTGGCTTAACTTAAAATGGCTTAGTTTGCAATAATATAATGAAAATGGTTCGCAAATATAACTGCTATTCATCTAATCTTAAAATCGTTTTATTGTTGATTAGATTAACGTTAGGAGTGATGAACTACTCTAAATACTATTTGTCTTATAATTGAGATTTTTATAGAACTGATCTGAGTGGAGCAATCCAATTCGATTTAACATCTAAATAGACTCTCAAATAATAGGCAAGCGCTTGAATGCGTTTTCTATTGGTAGCATCGTCGCTCTGTTGTGGTTGTAATCTGTTTATTATATCGTGTAACAATTCAACTGAGTGTTGTTCTTGTGATTCAAGGCTTTATGCCCAGATGAACGATAAATCGTCGAATGCTACTTCCATC
Source organism: Hexamita inflata (assembly GCA_963988835.1). Classification (NCBI taxonomy): domain Eukaryota; phylum Fornicata; order Diplomonadida; family Hexamitidae; genus Hexamita; species Hexamita inflata. The sequence goes on from CAXDID010000001.1 coordinate 106,391, forward strand.
CCTTACATGCAGTAAACTTGTTCTTGAACAGATTAATCGATACCCATATACTATTAGAAGGTTACTTGTGGTGCGCCAACTCTCAAGCTTAGTTCTTACCAGAAATCATTTGAAAATTGTTTTAGGATTATATCACGGAAGCACCCTAAGTGTGAGCACATTTCTAAAAGTTGTGAAGAAGGTTAGTCGCATCTATCAGGGCAAACTGGAGCTGCGAATTAATTGCTGTTCATTTGAGACAAAAACAGTTTTACAACTGAAATTGGAGAGAGAACTTTGGCTTAAAGTAAGCAGTTTACAGATTCCATATAGTTCATTTACTGGTAGAACATTAAACCGAGAACTGTTTATATTTTTGAATATTCTAATTTGTCGGCGGTTTAACACATTTAAACAGCTTCGTTTTTAACCTGTATTAATTAATCCAGGGTTAAATTCTGCTCTAGTTTCTTTAGCAGTACTTGAGAGTATTTTTTGCGGGATACGCGCATGAAACATTGAGCTGTTCTAACCAAAAAGCTTGCAGATGTAACCTGTAAATTTTATTTTTCAGCAGCTTGGTGCAAAACTAGAGAAGCTTTTTCGGTTTTTTGAGGGAGGGAGATAATATCAATGATATAATCTGTTTTTTGAACTGAGTTTATTTACTAGTTCAATTAATAAATAACTTATTCGCCGATTTCTATCATTTCACAACCAAATGATCTGGCCAAGTAGCCCTTACCAGTGAACATAAGTATCTCTCTGTTCCATTTTTCATTATCAATTGAATATAATTCCTGGCCAAGTGAGAAACCAATTATTATTGGCATTAAGATGAAGCAGTTTGGTGCTTATTGTTTTATTTATGGTTGATCTAATTATTCGCACATTGTATCAACAGTTTTGAAATGGGAAGCATTTGCGTTTATTGTTAATTGGCGAACAGTTTGAGAATCTATAATACCACCGGTATTACTTACGTTTGCATCTCTAAGTAAACCATAACAAATTTATTCCTATACTTATAATTGCGAGAAAGTATTTTTATCCTGTATAACTTATTAATAATTTGAATTTTGAGCTAGTTTTTATTTTGCTTATTTTTCAAACATATAACATGTTGAACCATTTTCACCGAACTTATATTTTTGAAGGCTTTGACCACGCTTTACTCTCCTATTAATTTCAGCAATCAAGGGCTGAACTAATTTTTGAGCATCCGCATTGGGTCCAAGTAATTGAATTAATTGCATTCCATTTTCTTACGCTTAGATAATTTATCTACAGAAATCTGTGATATCATAAACTTATCCTTGGTTTGATTGTCTTATAATTTCTTGTATATACGAAACTTACCTAACATCAAGAGCGACGTATGATTATTATATTTTCATGTAAAACTGATCAGCGACCCATGCTGCGTCTTCAAGATCCAATTAACCATAAGTAAGGTTGGATAGTGGTGGTAGAAAGTCGTATTTGAATTGGTATGGATCGTATTGATTCATTTTTGGAGGGTTTACGTCAACATATACTTATTATACTGCTCCTTTACCAAATTAGCAGCATACTTCTTTTACTTTGTCCGAGTACACTGTGATTACAGAGAAGCGCTTATCTTGTACAATTATGAAATCATACAATCCAAACTACCCCTAAGCAGTCACAAATGGTCTAATACCAATGAAGGCAGATTTTACGCACCCATAAAACATAACATGTATAGGAGCGAAACTCAGATCAACAACGTTCTGGGTTCCTGCTACATTAGTTAATGGTACTTATACTGGTTCGTATCCTGGGTGGTGTGGGATCAGTTTCGTTACGTTTTCGAACAGTTTCTTGCACTCGAAAGTGTTTGGATTCAATAGGAGGACATTTGTACCACAGTGGATGAGAATAGAAGACGCTTCTGGCACTACAAAGAAAGACTTAATAGTGCGTTTCAGATTAATAGCGTTCAACCTTGTAAGTTAAAATCTATTCTCGTCATCAACTGTATATTAAAGTTAAATGAATTCGTTCTAAGAATTCACTGCATATGCTAAATTGAACGGAGTAAAAGTCAACTGCTGCAATTCAGCATCCAAAGTCGTTGGTTCCAACTCAAACTCAGTCATTGAGGTGTGGAGTGGATTCAGTTTGCATAAGACAAAGAAATACACTTGAAAATTACAAGATTTCACTCCAATGGACGCGAAACTATTCATATAACAAAATCAAATTATCAGAGACGCCGATGCATGCTATGTACGGGAGATGTTCTAAAAAGCACAAAAATCAGAATATTTCACCAAAAGATACCCAATCGAGGCATACAAAGCTTTAATTAAAGGGCAATGGCTTAATGATGAAACACTTTATGAATACACGCTATTGCTATAACGGAACTCCTTTGCTATGAACTCGCACTTTTATGAATAATTGACCAAGTAAAAGTTTGATAATGCTTTGAAATGGATTACATAGATAAAAGATCCAAAATACAAACATATTCTGTGTTTTCCAATAAACCTGCAAAATGTGCACTGGGTAGCAATTGGCGTAGATTTTAAACTTAAAACAATTATCTATTCTGATTCAATGGGTAAGTACTAATCCGACATCGTAAAACCGGTTCTTGACTTCATCCTCAACAAGAAAGCCGATTTAGAAAAACTGACCAACACTAAAATTACCACTTTCACGCTCCTTTCAAGAGAAAATGCGCACAAAGTGGACCAAAACTTCACCGTTTCTGAAAATCGCGCGCAATTAACCCCCTTCACCCAAAATAAATGTCAGCAACAATAAATTCAATTTGACGTGCAGAAATTAGTCAAAATTCGTGCCCAGTCCATCCTCTCCCAACAGAACATTGAGGACTCCTTCGACCAATAATACAAGTACCTCCACTTCGCTGCTGATATGCCCAGATAAAACAATTGTGATGACTGCGGTGTCTTCAGCGCCCTCTTCCTCCGGTGGTTCAGCGGCTTCGGAAGCGATTTCCAAAGGGGAGAACTATCAAAGGAACAGCGGAACTTTCTCGCTGATGAAATAGTTGGCGGAATCGGAATCGCTGATATGTGAACATTATTTTGGAATTTATAATTTATTTAGACTTAAGTATTTTATTTATTACTTAAATATTTTCTAATTAATTCCTAATTAATTGAGCTCGTAAATCACCGCCATGCATTATAAATTCTTCCAATAAACATATCTCAACGTTACAAGTCGCCTTTAATCTAATATTATTGAAAAATCAAAATATTACACTAAACAAAAATATTACGCTATTTATTATATTTAAGCATTTCTCCATTATTCCACTTCAATGAGTGCAGAACCTATAAAAGTATTGTTTGTCTGTCTTGGTAATATATGTCGATCTCCAATGGCACACGCGGTTATGGAACACAAAAAATCGTAACTTTAAACTGATATAATCAGCCACGTAGATTCTTGCGGAGTATTTGGTGAACCTAATGGAACACCAACACACAAGATGACTGTGCTAGAATTAAAAAATTAATTGGGTATTAATTTCTCTAAAGGATCCAGGTGGATCGACAAAACTGACTTTAATAACTTTGATTTAATTTTAGCGATGGATGAAGACATATATGAATATCTTATTAATGCTGGAAAATAACACAAAGATAAAATTTTTATGTTCAGAGATTTTGATCCATTAGGTAAAGGTGATGTAATAAATCCATGGGGATATGAACAAAATGTATATACAGAAGTATTTCACATAATTGACAGAACATGTGATAATATAATAAAAATATAGCACGAAAAGCGAACTAAGTGATATTCTTTTCATCGCATCGTCTTAAATATATTGACTATATAAGTCTACTTTATACATGTGTATTTTATCAAACTTAACTTGACTTAAACATTCTGTTTATATTTCTATAAACATTCTGGTTTACATATTGCATTCTTATGTATTTATGATTAATTCTTGATTATTAATTCTGTAGTTTAAGTTATGAGTTAGTGTGTAAATTTTAAGATAGTAAATGTTAGTTATTATTATAAATTCCAATTTTTAGTAATATCGTGACAGTTATTTAAAATATTTCTTGTTTTATTTTTAAACATTTAAAAACGTGATGGAAATAACTTCATAGAATTACGTCACTTATTATGTTATAATATCAAAGTTAAAGCCACTTCATTATATGGCACAATTTTCTTTTCACGAAGCTAAAATTGTTGTTGAAAACATTATTGCCCGAGGAACTATAGATTTAATCAAGATTAAAAAGTTAATTCCTGGCAAAAGTGTACATGATATAAAGGAATTTGTAACAAACGTAATAATAAATCCGAGGCTGTTCAGTTAAAGTATATAAGATATATTTCGGTTAGCCGAGAAAGCATTAGGTTATAACCTCAATACATAAGCTAGGATTTAAATAGTTAAAATAGTTAGTAAAATTCAGGAAGGATAAACATAAATTGGTTGTTTAGCGCTTGAGCAATAGTTGTAAAGCAGTTAGTGATATAAATTAATTGTTATTTGATAAATATTTATGTTTTATTACTTTAAATGTTTATAACATAAGTTTATAATATTTATATCCACAAATTTCCCGTTGTTTAAAGATAACACTGTTAATATTTTACTTAACTAGCGATTGTTGTAAATTTTAGTTGAAACTTCATTTATAATAAGGTATTTCACTTAGTATTCATTGAATATGAATACGTTCATTAAATTAACCTAAATACCATGTAAAATTCAGTTTAATCATTTATCACAAGCATATCATTCAAACATCCCACTCTAATGACATAAACTGAATTATTAAAATAGCTCTTATAATTGTAAAAACTATTAAGAAATCAGCCTGAGACGTATCCGTTAATGAATAAATTCTTGGAGGAGGCTAGAAACGATTTGCGCCAATGTGATACCTAAATTTTAGCAGATTTAGCGCTTTTAATTTCTAATCTCTAGAGAACGCCATAAATACAGGTGATAAACACATTGTAAAATTTGTACTGTGACTATCTTAAGCTTGAGCGGTTTCCGTAGAAATACGCGATTCCGATGGAGCACAGCATGCGTAATATTTCAATGCGTTCTAGCATGAACATGTCCAATTTGCATTAAAACGACAATAAATCTGCAGCTGTAGCCGAGCAGCTTAAAAATCTGCAGAACAAGCTCCAGGCTTCTCGTCGTTAGAGTTAGTTTGAGCTGAGCTCATCACAGGACGAGTTCAAACATGTTGAAGAATCGCTTTTAAGCAGAAATTCCCCTCAAGTACATCAATTAATGGATTCTCAATTATAATTTCAAGAGTAAACCCAATAGGAACTGAGTAATTTACAGAAACTAACTCAACAACAGCAAACTGAGAACCAAAAGTTAAAATAACAGAATATTGAGCAGTAAAAAGAAAACGAATAACTTAAATAACAATTAACAGCGAACTCAACCCAAATTAACGAACTAAAACAACTTATTAATCATTAAATCACGTAAAACGGCTAATAATAAACACAACTACAAAGTGAAATTGAAACACTTTAGAAAGCAAACAAGAAAATAAACAACAACGGGAAAATACTCCAAGAATGGATCGAAGAACTGCAAAAAGAGATTAAAACGGTTAATAAGAGCAATACAAATAGTGTTAACAATTAAGAGGATTAACTTGAGATTAAAAACCAAATTAAAGAATAACAAGAGAAAATATAGAAAATGGCACTACTAGTAACCGAACACGAAGAAGAAATAACTAATCTGCAGAATATGATGATGTAACTTGACGAACACCTCGAATGAACGTATTTATTTATACTAAATCTAGTACTATCTCTATATCTATTTATATCTTTTTATATCACATAATTACAAAATTCATTCATTCCAGCCATCCCAAATAGTTACAAAAGAAAAAATATGAAAAAATGTTACAAAGAAAATTTATAAGTCAATAATGTTAATTCAAGTGCCGAACTAACTTATGTTGTCTGAGGAGGCTATTTAGAAAGACAATCCTAGAAGATTATGTATGATATTGAGATCAATTTGTGGACTGGTCTTTGAATATATTGAATATATGTATATGAGCTAGTAACTACTTTTAGTATTGACGATAGGTTACAGTTAAGTGAGTCATTTTATAGCACATAATTTATAACTAAACAACTAACACTAATTTGTAAACACTTACATAAACTATTACTATTTAATGTATTTACAACCGAATTTACCAATATTATCCACTTCAATGAACATCGAGGCTTTAAAAATTATTAAAGAACTGTAAAATTTACTTCGAAATGAACAATCTTTGTATGATGCGCTGAAACAATTAAAAATTGCAATTGAACAGGACAGTCGCGAGTGCACTGAGAATGTAATTTGTTTACTGACCGAATTTCGTCAGAATATATCTCAGATTTCTGTGGGTGATGCGATGGAGGTAATTGCGCAAATCACCGAGGAGTATTTATCTCTTCCGTTGATTGTACGGGTGCATGCTCCTTTGAAGCGTATTTAGTTGAAGTCGCCTGTTTAGTCCATGTTAACCTCGGCAGTTTCCGATTCTCTTTCTTCCTCAACGTAGCCTGATAATCTGCAGCGTGCATACGAGCTTATTGCAAAGTAGTAAAAGCAACTTGACTTCACGAGCACTTATTTTGAGCAGCAACTTTAAAACCTCCGGATTGAATTCCGCTCAGAGCAGGAAATGCAGATGCAGCTTCTTTCATCCACATCCAAATAACCAAAATCGAACAACGACCGGGCGTTAATCATCCTCCTGTCCTCAAACTACAAATTGAAGTAGAGTCTCTTCCACTCTTAAATTCAAAGGTTAAATTCGGTGAAAAGAATCCAGGAAAGTGAAAACGAGGTCCAAAAACAAACGAAAGAGCTCCGGATTTACGCCCAGGAACTGAAGGAACTCGTTCAAAAGGTGAAAACGAAACTGCAAAACGACGAAAAAGAAGAGGAAGAACTGTTAACTTAAAACATTTTGAACGAACAGAATATATTGGACGCAGAAAAGATGAAAAAAGAAGAAATAATTTAATTGCAAAAAGAAGAGGAACAAGAAAACAGATACAATCAGATAACAGAATAAATAAAGTACATACTAGAAAATATGAAGGAATAGGAATAAAAGCAATAAGAACTGAAGCAATAAGAAGAGGAATAAATAAAATAAGAATAAAATGCACTGAAACTAAAATAAGAAGAAGAACAAATTAAAAGGAATGAAATAACGGCTGAAATAAAATAAATAAGAGAATGGATTGAAAAATAAAACTACTGGAATAATAACATGCAAACACAGCTGGATACGCTCACTAAAATAATAAATGAAACAAAAGAGAGCTAAATGAATAATATAAACGAATAAACATTCTAAATTAACAGCGAAATCGAAACACTACAAAAAGCTAACAAGAAAATAAACAATAATGGAAAAATACTGCAAGAATGGATAGAAGAAATACAAAAAGAAATCAAACAACTCAAGAAAACTAAAGAAACAACATAAGAAAGCCCTCTTGAATAAAACACACAAAAGGAATAAATAGATTCTCTCACAAATATTTCTAAACAAAATTAGAACGAATTATAAAGTATAATAGCTAAAATTGACCAAATTACAACTTAAATAAATGAATAAAATAATAACTAGTAAACTATATAAGCTAAATTAGAATAAAATGTGTCAGAAACAAAGTCATAACCAGTGAAACACAATGAATATGACATTAAAATTACTGAAATCGAAAAATAAGTAAATAGCATAAACGAATAACTTTAAATCGTTAAAATAATGCTAAATGGACATACTGATTAAATATAATAATTATGCAAAACCGTAGAATTACTTGATGATAAAATCGAATGAATATTTCACTTTCATACATAATCTGTTAAAATTTCTGTTTCTGTTTGAACCTATGGTGCTGTGAATTTATACTATGATGAACAACATGCTCCTTTGAATGATGAGCAAATATATTAGAAATTAACAAACAGCATTGAATCCATAATAAGAATAACAGTAGAGGAAAAATCAAATATTTCTATTTCTGTGTAGTAATGAACCAATTCAATAATCTATTTACATAATACTCTGATAATACAAAAACACAAAATTATCATTTATATAATTATCAATTATATTATACCATTTAATTTAATATTGAATTTTATACATTTTCCAACATATAAAACAAAAATTTCTGTTATAAATATAATAGCGGTTAAGCAAATATGAAAGTATCCATTATATAACATGCAATTATAAATTGCTTATTCAGTAGTGCTAGACGCGATGGTTATAGAAATTGCTGTAATAATGAATAGCACAGGAACTATTGTTATGTATTTTGAAATTGTTGAAAATTGTTGAAAAGTTGTAAAGTAAGAATTATAAATTATAACAAATTGAATAGTGAATGTTGCCGACTCTACTATTATTATAATACAAATAAATATTGAATATATTCTCTCTGCTTCTGTAAACAGTCCAAGGCTTGAAGTTACAATATTTAAACTGGCTTATATCGTAATAGACAAATAGAATAAGTCCCGCCATAGTTTCTATCGTGTAATAAAGTGTGCTAATTTCGTAAAGGTTTCCTATTATTTTGTTTCCACTGTTAATTTACGTTAATTAACATATATCATTACACAGCATAATGATAATGCTACTGATATTATACCACATATAACTAGAAAAGATGAAACTTTCTATTCAAATTCGTCAGATAAATGTCTTAGAGACATATTTGTGAGTGTGTTTTAATAATTCGTGCTTATTTTTGAAAAATATAATACTAATATTTCATCACTTCTTTACATGAGTAATTAATTTGAAGAATCTTTATATGCCAGTAGTTCTGATTATGGCCCAATAGAAGTAAGTTTTCTAATCCCTTGTAATTTTTAAATAATTTGTAACGAATAAACAGTTTAACTTGAAGAAAATGAAGATGTCTTTCTACTTTTATTAATGCGAAAATATGACTAAACAAACTTACTTATAACATTAAGAGTATTATAAGTACTAAAATAAAATAATTCTCAATTCTTCACTATTTGTTTACAATATCTAAAATAAAGAATGCGTCCAACGATATAAACACTTCAATTATATGCTTCCATATTTGACTAACAATCTGTTTATTTGCAATTGCAAAGACTAGTAAAAGAAGCATTAATTTCATCATCCTTATTGCCAATTGATCAAATATTTTGTACATACTTGAATATGTGTATTAGTTAATTAATATCGATAAAATAATCACTTTATCTGGATGATTTTTATAATATTTCTCTCTAATTTCTTAGATAAGCATCACCAACATTAATATACAATCTTATAGATTAATTACATTTTCCTTCATTTATAACAGCTATAATTGAACGATTCTCTACTTTTTTAGAAGCTGAATAATTAATTAATTTAAATTTATTGTAAATAGTATTTAAACCTGAACATAAAATAAAGCTAGGTTAGAATTAAAGATTAAATAAATTACATAAGATACAAACATAATTATTTGATTTCATCACTGATTAATTAAATAATGAAAAGGAAATTGAGGCTGATGATAACATTCTTGCAGATGCTTTAATAAAATCAAGAAAATATTATAAGACTCCATTTAAAATAGATGATGAATTAGATAACAATTTAATAATGCTTATTGCTGCAAGAAAATAATAAACTATTATTAATTATTTGGTAAGAAATAAGGAAAATATAATTTTCACAAAATTTAACGAGCAACTAGAATAACTATTTCATACTAAAATAGATGAAATTCAATTATAAATAGCTGAATATGCGTTTAAAACTTTACCAACTTTGAGCGGGGAAAATTTAATTGTGTTTGATTCAAATATTTAAAATTGCCACTAACCCAATAACGATAATATTTTGAAGTAAATAGCAGATAATTTAATTAAATATGTTGAATAATTTGTATTTAATATTAGCATTAATGAAGTTCAAACACGAGAATTAATGTAAATTAATTATAATCTTTTATCATAACTTATATTATAAATGTTTAGCATTGTAGAATAAAATGATTTCGTGATACTGGTTCTATTTTGTGTAAAGTATTCTAAAAATGCATTTTTAGAATTTAATCGTGTTAGTAAAATAAAGTAAGTTTTAGACTAATATAAAGCTGAAATTTATGTGTAAATGAATAAATAATTAGAATAATCGGTAGTAATTAATTCAGTGTAGTCTATATTCATTTATTTGATATCAACGGATTAAAAAGCTTTAGAATTATATTAAAGCTAAGGTTTCAAACTTGTATTTAAACAATCATAATCATTAGAGTAATAATTAATTAATAACAAATTGAATACAATTTACGACTTTGTATCTTGCAATTAATCTTCATTATTTAATTATATAAAGAATCTAAGCACAAGCTAGCTGGAGAACGATTCTTTTATCCTTGATTTATCAATTATTTATAGTTATGCTTCCCCTATAAAAATTAACTTGGACTCATAGAAGTTTTATCGGCCAAAGTTTAAAAATGTTTTACAGTTTGTAAAATAAAATTTATAATAAGAATAAAAACAGTTTTCTCAATATCAAACCAAGGATTAGAATCACAAGTGTACAGTCATTAACACTCTCACATTCTTATACCAGAATTAAATTTTAGGTAATGAGATGCAAAGCCAATTTTGTGGGTATTACATAACAATATTATTAAAATAATATCAAAAATATAATTCTACAGATTTTGTAGAATATGTAAAATAAATTGAACCTGTAAACGAGTTACTAGAGTTTACTTAAGGTTTAAATAATTAAAAATGTGTAGATAATTTATTTGAAGTTGATGCAATATAAGAAGCTGAATTCCTTTCTTAATTTGAAAAATAGATCCTCACTGTTATATACGGTGTAGTTGACACAAATTTTTTCCTCAATAATAGTATAATCGAAGAAATCATTAATTTTTCGGAATAAATAGAAAATAAAAGTTATTTCTATCAAGCCGTTCACAGAATATGCTAATTTATCTGTAACCATATTAATAATACAAATACTAACATTCATGTATTTTGTGAAGATGTACCATATGTAAGGTATATTTTTGACTTATTCATTGGCTTATTTGAAGAATCCAATGAATTAGCTTAAAAATTTGTTTGTGCTAAAAACCCTGGATCCCTTACAACTGCATAAAAAACTAATCTTGAGCTTATAATTTAGTTTGATCCAACTCACATTTCATAAACTCAAATAACTACAAATAAACCTTATAAAATCATTATAAATAAGAAAAACAGAGAACGTATATCTGCATTTAAAGACTTTAATCTACACTTTCATTAATTTTTAAATAGTTTACTGACTCTTTAATAAATGTATGATACATATATTGTAACATAAGGTTAACCTTTATTTGCTACTTCCATAGAAAAATTAAAAATAGAAAATGTAAACTAGTCGTTATTAATGTAATAATTTTTAGGAAAATATTTCTCATGTATTGTTCTAACTCTCAATGAACTAGAAATAATAGGTTATCATAATGCCGTTACTCTTAGACCAGCATTATTCCACTTATCAGAAATGATCCATGAATTTTTGTATATTCTCTAGTAGGTTATAGATTAAAATAATACGTATTCTGATCTTATTGTATAAGTACTGATATACTACTCATTATTAATTAAATTATTCAAGTTTAAAGATAAAAAGAATGAAATTGCTGCATACTAATTATTACAAAAATCTAAAATAACCCAACCAACATTATCTAAAATATATGATATGTTAGCAAGAGAATAAAAATATGATAGCATTGCTGAAGTGTAAAATATGATTACTGAAATAAAAGATTTCTGTCCATCTTGTAAAATCGAATCACAATCTCAACCACATGACGAATTTTTATTAAATCTAAAGTAATTAGTAAACGGAAATTAAATTGTTATAGATTAGAAATTGATTTCTATCGAAACACTATTTCTTAGACCTTAAGACTTTGGTATGTAAACAAACGCTAAAGCAATCAGTAAAGGTAATATCAATATTAAATGGACCGTGTTTTATCAAAAACTACTTTACCTATGTTATTAATTTAATATTTAACTTAAAGAAACAACTTATTATACATTCAATTCTAGCTAAAATATATATTGCTGTGCTTCTAAAAAAAATTCAGATAATAATGACCATTTTAATACATTGTCATTTAAATAATAAATTGTTCTTTAATAATCATTATATTTTATAGTGTTTTTATTTGATCTGGTATGTGATAGAAGTGAATCAGTGTCAAATCTTCATATATGTGGCGATAAAATTATAATATATGATCTTCCAGTTCTTTTAATTAACAAATACCATATCTTAACTGATGATTTAATGTAAAATATGAAATACAAAGAACAAGATTTTCTTGAGTATAAATCTAAACACTAAGACTAATTAATCTTACTTTAAAGTCTCATGTTGTAATACAGCGATACCAGTAGTATGGAACAATTTCTAGAAAATGTATAAAAATTTTGTCCTTATGAGTGAATCATGATAATAATATCAATAATCAATCTAAACCGCTCCAATTGTCTTTTCTTTATAGTAACTCTCTCCAAAGTAATTTGCTTTCACATCCACATTAATTACATATTGTTGATCGACTGCAAATAGCAGACTATTTAACTAAATCATTGTCTCTAGCAACTAAATCTTTAATTCTCCACAACAAATCTTCTAGAATTGGATATAATCCTTTTTCCGGGTTCCATGTGTTTAAGATAGCAGAATTCACGTTTAATTCTTGTTTAAAGCATTCGTTAAATATTTTTATGGTTGGATTATTATATGGGTATTTATTTGAGATATATACTGCACCGTGGATCATTCCTTGGTAATATTTTTCGTCGCCTGCAATTGAGAAATGAATTTCTTTGTCATTAACTTTATATGTCATGTATGGTGCCTTTTACTCCAGTTTTTACCATCTTTCCTCTCTGTTCAGAACTACAGTTACAGGTTTTGGTTTAAATCTATGTGTAGACGCCTGTAATTATAATAGTTCTTCTGGTGAAAGGTAGCTTTTTTGTATATTGAGTCTGTGATCGTTTTTTCGCAGAATTAGATCTAGGGCGTCTCTGGTATCGTATGGTCCAGGTATGAGTTGTTCTTTCTTTTTGTAAACTACGGCTATTTTCCCTCCTTTTCCTTGTAGTTCTTTTCTGGTGTCGTAGGCCGGTCCTGGTGTGTTTGCCCAGTCGCATGCGAAGTCTTGCAGTTTATTGTGTTTGTGCCTGAGTGTGTGTTGTGATTTGCACCGTGGTTCGAAGTTTGGTTCTTTTGGCGAGTATTTCTGCGGTCCTGGTGAGTCAATTATTGTATTCTATGTGATGTCAAGTGGGAGTGTGTTATTTCTTGCTTCTGCTCGTTTTATGAACTTATATGCGCCTGGTCCTGGTGTGATTTGTTTGTTCTTCTTCGACAAGGGCCTTTAGTGAATTGAGATTCCGTTTTGCTTCACGTTTGGGAGGGAGTACCTGCTCGGAGAAACGGTGTTTGTTGTTTTTGGTTTCGTTTTTTCTCTGATGGTTAATGACCTTGATCCGAACGGGTTGTAGTTTGAGAGGTCGTAAGCGTCTGGTGTGATTTCATTTGTTAGTACCAGTCTGGAGGAGTTTTGGAGTGAAACGGAGGTAATTAAGGTCGTTTTTGACTTTAAGGGTTTGTTTAAGGAGATTTGGGACTCGTTGATTCGGTTCAGGAGCTCGCGGACGCTGAACATTATTGCGGATGTGGAATAATTTATTTTTCTTATTTTAGTATTTTAAGCTAATGGAAATACAGGAAAAAGATAAATGGAAAATAATAAAAGATACGTAAATTAGAAATAATAAAATAGAATACACAAACGTTTGTTGATTATAATAAACGGGCCTGCTGTGAAATAAATGCATCACACCAGTCTATAGTGGTCACCCTTTTTAACTGATCATCACATTTCTTTTCTAACAATGATCAATAAAGTATAAAATATCAATTAGATATTTTCAGTATACAACAAAACAACCGCACTCCTCTCTATTTCAAATATCGCACACGGCGTTATCACACGTTAATAACTGAACAAAGTCTAATGATCTTTTTGAAGATAACAGATTTTGACTGTAAAATATAAAATAATGCATTCTCTCATTGAAGATCTCTTGAATTACTACAAATGAAACTAACGAAATCTTAGTCTCTGATTAGGTACCTCTGTTCGGCAAGTTAGAAATAATAAAGATGCGTACACATTAAAAGTAAGTGGTTATTAACTGTTTTCTTCCAAAAACATTCCATATTTAGTCAACTTAATTTAAACCATATTTATTTTACAAAACTTGATCTAACAGTAGGTTTAATGATATTTTCTTAGTAATGGTTAAAAAGAACAATATTGATACATGGAATGTTATCACATCTGTATATTAAACAGTTTATTGAACTGCAAAGATATTTAGTTGGCTTAATATTGATATCATGAACTATCTCAATAAGTTATATGACCATATTTCGTTTTACAAAAGTTGACCTAAAGTAATTTCTGCAATTAATTATTAATTTAAGAATTTAACAAATGAATAATTGAAAATTTGACTAATAACAATAATTCAGGAGCAAACAATTATTTATTTCACATCAATGAAAAGTAAATATCAATTTTGGTCTACTGAATAGAAATAATAGCTAATCTAATTTACTAGCACCAACAAAGATATAAATGATAAAATTAATTGGTAGTCCTATACAAATTAAGTAGCTGATAAAACAAAGATATAATGTAAATCATATTTCACTAATGTACTTAAAAATCTGTAGATACTTTAGCAGCCCGTTTTTGATAAATTAGTTGTTGATATGATATACTACTTTATGATATACAATGGTGATATGAAGAAAACACGAGAATAATTTAGTTAGCTGGACGATAATTAATTCGAACAACTAAATAAATAAAGATAAGAGGTGCATATTAGTATAGTAGCGTAAATACCTTATATTTTATAATATCCTGATACCAATTATAAATTTAATTTTGAAGTTCTCGATATCAGCAACAAAATAATGGAATAATTTCCAGACTGTATTTCGAATTTATATGATAAACCTAACTCTAAAATATTAGTAAATAAAGATGAGGCCTAGAATGTTGTTTCGAGAATACAGAGAATTTTGTTAGAACAAAAATATGTAATGACAACAAAATGAGTTTATTTATTACTTATTAGCAAGAACTATTATATAAATAAACTATTCAGAGTGACTAGTCCCCAATTAGTGTATGATTTCATTGTGTTTAAATTTGAGATTTCCCATGATTTATGGTGGATGGAATAAAATTGTTGAAAAGTCCGAGTTCATATTTGAACTTCTAACTATTATGTACTCAAAATGAAGATTAAGTTACAATTTATTGTACAATTTTGTAAGACTTTCAGGTTCAAATTACTATAATACTATAAATTCAGTAAATCATTTGCTGAATTTGCACAAATTTACAAAGTTACACAAATTTACGCAATTGTTTGGTATTTATATGTTTGTTAGATAATGTATGGCTCACTTCATTATCAATCATCCTTTATTAATATTTTAGTGAATTTAGATTAAATTGTTTAAAATGTTAGAATTAAACAGAACAATGATTTCAATTATTGAATTAAACTAATAATTAGTATTATTTATAATAATTCCACTTTATATGACAACTAAATATTAATTCTGGTCTGATGAATAAAAGCAATAATTAGTAAAATTTGCAGGTATGCATTAAGATAATTAAAAAGTTAAATGGTCACATTATAAAAATTAAGTTATTGGTAAAACTCAATAATAATGTAAATCCTACTACACCAATGTGCTTAAACATTTATAATAACCATAAGTCCCAAAATACAATCAAAATATCGTTGATATTATTTATTGCTTTTTAGAATTGAAAGGAGATGCAGTAAAGACAAGAGAGCGCTTTCAACATATTGATGATAAAACATATGCTACTTATTTGAAGCACTTAGATGATATTTAGGTTATTATAGTAGCCTAAATACCATATATTATGCAGTATCCGAATACAAGCTATAAGTTCGACTTTGAGGTACTTGAATTATATATTAACATCCTTAAAAGGTATCCAAGCTGTACTGAAGATTTATATAAAAAGAACAATGCAGAAGCAGATAATAACGCTCTTTTAGTAAATATGGAGGAAGCTCTGGTGCTAAACAGCAAAATAATCTAAATAATGGCGGATAGGAAATTTGTTATGTCTTTAAAATGAGAGAATGTATAACCATTATAAATTTAAATGATAAACTATTAAGATAAATGACATTAATATAATTATATTATAATCGATAATATTTCACCATCCCATCTTGCTTACATTCCTTACTCCGGCTCCTCGCACGACTAAGTTTATTCCGTTAACGATTCCCTCGATTTTGTACTCTTCTAATTGCGCTTCAACGCCGAAGAACTCTTTTGCGACTCTTAAACAGCCGAGAACTCTCTCTTGAACTGTTCCGAGTCGGATGAAACTCACGTCCTCCTGGGCAAAACATGAAGCTAGTACAACGCACTGTTAACTTAAAGTGTCGCAGCACCCGAATTGTCTTATTTGGTCGCCAATGTCAGCGCAGAGGTAGTCGGCCATGTTCTCTGGGTCGGCTTCGATTTTATCTGTGTAGAGCTCACAGGCAACTTTCCCACCGTCCATGGTCTCAGCTTCGAGCATGCAGCCGAAGCCGGGTGCAGATTGAACCATTTTTCCTCCCTTGGTTTCAAATCTGAGCTGAATGTTTGGTACGAAGGAGAAATTCTGCTTGACGCGCATAAGTAATCTCTGGCCCATTGTTGGTGGAACGTTCAAGCTGAGTATTATACCATTCATTTACTTGAACGGGGATGGTTTGGTAAATTACAGAGATTTGAAGGCAGTTGTTGGAGTTACTGAGAGCACACATCTTCCATTCGGAGTAATTTCCTATCCGCCGAATGCACGCGAGTTAACCTGCAAATTCATTTGAGAATCGGAAAAGTAGCGCAGTTACGGAATCAATGACGAGCTGATATAATCAACCGATAAATCCTAGTTGTTGTGCGTTTCACCCTGTAACTGTATTTTTGTTATGTATTTCGCGAACGGAAGTATCAGCAAAAGATACTCTAAATAATAACCTAAGCTCCTGCCTTATGGACAATCGAATTGAAAGTCACCACCCTCTATTATACCAGGCTCAAAAGTTACTTTTTTACCATCAGCTGAAATTGTAGCTTTAGTAGATGGAGCGATTTTAGCTAATATATTTACAAACATAGCTTCAGCATCAGTTATTTTTGGAGTTATGTTGTCAATAATGACTGGCTTTGCTGACAGTAACGAGCATGTTAAAATAGTTCGCATATGTTGACCATCATTGAATTTAAGCATTGATGTCTAGTTCATGTGGTGGAGTGTGAACAAAAAATAAATTCTCAAACACAGTGGTAATGATGAAAATACCAAAATTCCACTACATAATGACTAAATTTATCACTGCAACTCAAGAATCTGACAAAATTGCTTAAATAACCACTTTATTGCAGCAATACGCGTAATTTCCAGTTGTGTTGTCACAGCTTACTTAAGACGATATAGCGACGATAGTGAGCGATTTATCATCAAGCAACGCGGATTTGAGGAATAAAATGTGTTTATTGCTGTATTCCGTTATCATATCGGTTGAAGTGTAGCGTGCTGATTTTTAGGAGATGTTAACACAGCAGTTCAACATCTCCTATATTCTATCGGCTGTGTACAAGCAAATGAAGACTTAGAACGATGATTTGGTCACTATAGCCTACAACGCTATTTTGTACCATTCAAATTCCGATCAGATGTTCCGCGAGTTCGAGCAGATAATCAAGATGTCAAAAAGCTCTGTTTAGCAAAACCAAATGTTGCAACTCGCTTGTTAGTTCGTGAATTTACTAAACCAGTCCCAACTTACTCAACTAGGTGAAATCGCTATCACTTTCAACAGCACAGATTTACAAAATGCAATAACTCAAGCTGTTCCCCTCTCAATTAATTTCAAGAAAGTTGTTCCTTCAAATCCACTTTAAACATCTACGGAGTCCAAATCCCTCTTTGAGCCTCCGTCAAATTCGGATGTTTTGGCGCAATCCGGCCCGTTCTCGATAGTTCCCTCCGAAAAAACGAGCTTCCTCCCCTTCAAACCGTCCAAAACGTACTAATTGTAGTGTAAAACGGAGTGGGACACGATTGAAGCATTATTTGCACTAATTGAATAACAAATAAACGGGCAGTGGAGCGAGCATTTAAGCGCTGTTTAAAATATTTACAAAATAATTGTTCAAGACAATTAATATATGAATCACGAATCGAATTTAACAGTCGGAAAACGCATTAACGAGTTCTTAAACACACATATATTGTAAATAACGAAAATGGCAAATAACCTGCGCTCACAATTGTCCAGGGAAACGCTCATGGTGCTTGAACTAGTGTGCCAAAGGTATGGACCATGCTGCACATTCACTGAGAAATTAATTACCCCTTTAGTAGTATTAATCGCCAAAAAGGGAGTGTACTACGAATCACAAGCCATCTCACTCTTGAAAACGATCATAATACACTCTAAGAACATTCAAACAGAACTAGTAACTGAACTGATAAACTGCAAATAACCGATAACAAAAGCACATCTTCTTGACCTCATACTTATGCAAACCATTTATTTACAGCTAACTGAGCAAAATTTTGAAGAAAATCTAAATTAAGTTGTTGAAATGCTCCCAAAACTAACATCGGATCCAAACGTTAAAGTGAGATAAACAGCCAGGACTTTTGTGAATTATCTGTAAATACTTGACTCAAAACTTTATTTGAGTGTAATTGCCAAGATAAATGAGAAGGAAAAGCAAATACTGATGCAGTAAGAAAATGTTGCCGGATACTACCAATATTCGGGTAATATGCAAACTTAAATATAAGACTAGCAATTTCTCACAAAATATATGTAATCTGGTTCGTGCCAAGAATAACTCAGACCTATATGTAACGAACTGATACACGGACGAATATCCATCATCAAAGGAACGAGCTTCGACGGATTTAATAACGTAATAAAAGCTGACTAATATGAAAAGTTTTGGTGATTTGATTGATTATAAATACTATTATTACACATATATTGTAGTATAATTTATACACTCCACATTTGAATGTCAAAGTTTGCCTCACCTGATTAAAACACGAGACTAAAAGCTACTAGCGACTTATTATTAAAGATTTAAACAGAACCAGTTTAACTAAGCAGCGTATCGCAAGAAGATTTATCAGGAATAATCCAAAATGTTTCAGAATCTAACGCAAAATTCTAACAGCAAAGCATTCAAGTACTAAATACTTTATTTTAAACTCTAGATTAATAAGAATAAGAGTTTTAAGATATTGTTACTTAAGACTTTAACATAAATTTTATAATTAGCTAAAGTATTCAAAATATGAAATCGGCTAAATAACAGGTACGATAAGATTTAATCGATCTAGCTACATCAGCTGCTCAAAATTCGATATAATTTGATTCAATAATGAGAGAAACTGAATCTGTTCTTAAAACATCTAAAAATGCTTTATAAAAAGTTTCTGTTCTGTAGTTTGTTTAAAACATAGCTTAATTTTTTGATTAAAAATAAAATTCCAAATATATCGAACTCGCAGGCGCCTTAGAATCAGATTAATCTGGTGATGTTCGATAAGCTGCATAAGATTGCATCTAAACTTTTGAAAATACATCTCCAGTTGCTAGTAAAGTTCCTAAAACGCCTAAGTCTGTTTAAAGTAGTAAATAATTAACAAAAACGAGTTCATAACCTCTAGTT
Source organism: Hexamita inflata (assembly GCA_963988835.1). Taxonomy (NCBI): domain Eukaryota; phylum Fornicata; order Diplomonadida; family Hexamitidae; genus Hexamita; species Hexamita inflata. Next base: position 126,304 of record CAXDID010000001.1, read on the forward strand.
ATAGCAAAATAAAAACCAGGAAATTCTAGAGATCCATTAACTTATTTTCCTACTCCGTCTGAAAGCGATATAAATGCATAAAACAGCCCATTCTGTATTGTACCAAGTATATAATAAGCATACTTACCATTTAAACCCATATATTTATTTGATATTGTTTATAAACCTAATAAAGAACTAAAACAAATTGAAAAAATGATACATGAAGGAAAGCAATAACAAGTAAAAACTTAAATACAACAGTTTTTAACAAACTAAAAAGCATTGCTAGAAAATAGTGCTGAATGGTAGGTCTAATTTTCTTGTTTACAACTAATATACTAATTACTATTAGTGGACAATTAATTCAATAACCCAGAAATTAATATAATGGTTGGATAAGAGATATGTTAATGTCTGAATTGTCCAGAAATAAATAAAGTAATTTAATCACCTAGATCCACATTGTGTCGTGAAGCGCTTATAATTTTGGAATATGTTGTTCAACGCTATGGATAACTTTGCCAATAATTTGTAATTCCGTTATTAGATACTTTATTGTAACTAATAGGTAAGAAAGGTGTTTATTATGAATGTTAATCGACTTCATTACTAAAATCAATCATAATACACTGTAATCTAACTAAAATTATATATCCAAAACTAATTTCTTAAATTAAGATAGCAAAAATTCCATCTGCCAAATGTTACTTTTTTGATCTTGCGTTAACTTCTTTAATATCATTAAAATTAATGAATTAATTCGATGTATCATATATTCAGCTAATTTCTGACAATATATGTTTAGCATCAACTGATGCTAATGGACGCATTCGTCAAACTGCTCGAGTATTCATAAATTGTATTTAATACTTAAATAAATCTAGTTTTTAAGCACTGTGTTAAAAATTAAGTCCAAAAGACTAATAATAACTACAGCTTGAACCAAGTTTTGAAGCTGGTTTCTAAAAATACAGTTAAAAAATACTATGTCGGGTCACTGAAGAATACTTCCCAAGTTTTTTAGTCTAAGCTGCTTCATGTCACCAATAAATTTATCCCGTACTAAATGAGTTGCCCAATTGGAGACTATAATTAGTATTAGATGATAATTTTCAACTTAACTGGAGCGATCTAGGTTGGAATGGATTAGTTGACGAAAGTATGTACAGTGAATGGTTAGGATTCGGATATGGGGAGTAAGTTCAATACTCTGCGGACCAAATTATTCAGGAATCGTTTAGATCAGAAGAAGTTAAAACTCAAATTTAAAAGCCATTGAAACCTTCTAAACAGTAAAAATCTATGTTAGACGAAGTTGAGGAAGATTGGCAATTAAATGAAATCTAAACAAGTAAAAAGGCTCCATATTAATTTAAAGCTCCGATACTAAACGATATTGTTATAGAGGAAGAGCCAGAAAAGGTTGAGGATTAAGAGTGGATTGAGGAGTATGACCCAATACAGCCAGTTATCTCAAATAATAACAGCAATTACATGTAAACTGTGCAGCATTTGTTAATTGAGGATGAAAATATTTCCGATGATGTGATGAATGCGCTAGTAACGCCAAATAAATATAATACTGCTGTGAATTTGAAGCCCTAGCTTATTTAGCAGGCAATTGAGTTGGCTTCTCCGGAGGAGGATTTGGAGAAGGTGTAAGATTATCTTAGTAACGACGATCTCTCCAGTGAGCAGATTCACGTGCTGGTCGAGAACATCTTGAGTGTGATCAGGTACTAAAGTGAGTAAACTACCCTCGAGATGCAGAATCTGCTCCTTCAAATTTATACGTTGTAGTAAATTGATTTGCAGATTATAAACCTCTCCATTCCAATTCTGGTTGATCTCTTTAATAACGAGTACTTATCAGTGCGCAGGAAATCCGATGAGATCCTAAGAGCAGTTATTGAGATTTGGGACCCAAAAACGCTCTTCACCTGCTTCCAAAATATAATCTCTTCCAAATCCTCACTGTAATTGAATATTAACGCCTCTGTCAGACTTATGACCTACGTAATTAGAAAGTTCACTCAGAAATCCGTCCTCCTTAAACTTATTCAGTCGTTCGTTCCTTAAGTAATTTATCTCTTTGACTCAACAGATGTGAACATGCGGAAAACGGCCGTGAGCTGCTTCATTGACATGTTCATGGTCATCGGCCAGGAATTTTAAGTTTACGTTGACGGCCTCGGTGACTTGCAGTTGAAGCTGGTTATCGAGCGCATGAAGCAGATTCAGAACAAAAAGTGATAATTCTATATTACCCTAAATTCTATTATTTTTAAGACAGCTGCTAATCCTAGTTGTGAAACGCGGCTGCATAACAGGTCGATACGCCTGATTATAATATATTTAATTCTGATGTAATTGAACATAAATAATTTAAATGTGTGATTATTGAGTAACTTACGTAAGTAATCTGATAATGTAAAATGTACAATTTATTATTTTTTAAATATTTGTAATTGTTTCATTTTTTAGATAATAACGAAATAATATATGTCTATATTGTGTTGATATTATATTGTGTTGATGTTATGACTACTATTCTAAGTACATCTAATTACTTTAAACTAAACTAAACTGATCTTATCACTAAAAAATAAAATCAATTTTAATAATAAGTACGTTGTAATATTTGCTGTTAATGATAATAGCTTACCACATCACAAATGATACCATTACTCACCTCATTCCAGCTCCGTTGCTTCCAGCCGAACACGACGGTGATGCTGGACGTCCAGACCAGAGACGCGGTCTTCAAGGCCTGGCCCAGAAGCGACGCCACCAGAGAGACCGAGCTGTGCGGAAAGCTGAAGGGAGACATGTTCAAGCTCTCGATACAAACTGGCGCCTACGAGTACGTCCTAAATACTCTACAATCCTACGACCCGGCCAAGTACATCGAGATCCGCCTTCCCTGCACCGAGGTCGTCTTGGGCGTGCCGGGAACGTGCGCCACCGCCTTCAAGGCCAAGTCGGCCATCTACACCATGGACTTCCAGGAGGCCAAGCAGAACGTGACCGAGGCGGCCTCGAATCTAAAAAAACTGGATTTCGACAGAAAATCTTGTTACCAGAATCCAATTATGGAAGTAGGATAATAAATCGAAATATCTCCTGGTGCATTTTCGGATTAGTTTAGATTCTTGGCTACTACAGCTAACTGCAAGTACCCGTTAGATTTACCTACAACAATTGCAAACAATAATCCTGCTGATAGGAAAGCAAATCTCAATATACAAACGTATCCAAATTGCACATTCAACAAGCCTTTATTTAGTGTTCTTCCAGCAGAATTATTAAATTAACATTTCATTTGTTAAGATATATTGTGTTCTCAAATGGTGAATGCTCTCGCCACTCAAAGCCAAAACTACATTTAAGTTAATTATACAATTCCTGGACTTATTCCAAATAGAGACGGAACTCTAACGAGAATTGGAAACTACACAAATACAATGGAGTCTAACGAGGTTAAAAATGTAAGATACAATTCATTAGACTGTTATTTGCGGTAAAAGTTAAGTTTACAATCCGGTTTATTACGTATTGTGAACGAACTGAATTAAAGTATGTTATTATGTAAATATCCGATTTCATACATTGGATTCGATACAATGATCACACAGATATTATTCCAAGAAAATTACGACTTCAGTAGCGGGGAGCACTATACCATTGTTTTTAAGACGACAAATCTTTTACTTAATGCAACATATGAATGGTTAGGATGTCCAGAATCCACTAATGAAACACATTGCAACTATGTACTTGCTAAAAGAAACAAATTAGTTGATTATTTTGTAACTATTCAACACATTTTTTATAAAGGAGGAATTGTTTAAAAAATGATACCATTTTATCCTGCATCTGAACTTAGCTGTTTTGGCAATACAGTTTTTCATCTTTCAAATTCACAGGCATGCACAACTTTTGATTAGTATTGCGCAAGTGATTTAGAACTAAGTTCGTATTAATTCACATTTTCTTTCGGGGATATAGGTAAATACGGAAATAACCTACTCAACATCACAACATAGGCGACATATCCAAAACCTGAACACAAATACTGTGCTAATTATAATTTCACTGAATAATAAATATTATCCTTGGCGAATTAGAGTAAAGTTACGGGTAAGTTACTCATAGGATCGCTAATGTTACCAGTTGACATTTTATACAATAATACACCACAATAAAATGTTAAACATATAGAAAATATTATAATAACTGTGGCGATTATTATGTCAACTCTTATCATCACCAGTATTATATTTAAATGGTTTTGATTTAAGAATACATGAGAAATACTGCATCGGTATAAATGAATTATAATGAGTGAATCAAATGTGTGTTAAATTAATACATAAATTTTTATCAATATACCAACTTCGAATATCAAAATAAGTAGAATTCACAAATTCACTCTAAAATAGAATGACACTCTAGTTTAGGACAGATTATGAACAAACTGAATTTAAACAAGTATCATTCATTACATTCAATACAATGATCACACAGATTCCTAAAAAATTATGATATCAGGAGTGGAGAGCACAACATTATTGTATTAACACCAATTCTTTTAACCTGATATGATTTCTATAAGGGTATATTTTACAAATATATTGAATATCAATATTGAATATCAATCAATATACTGATTTCGAATATTATGTGTAATCTAACAAGCTACATAAGCTTATATCATAATATTAATTTTTAATTCATTCCTAAATAGGATTACATATTTAATTTCTATATTTGACACGTGATTCAGTTTTAGAACACATGAGTTATATATTGACATATTATATTATTATTACTCAGTTTGTAGCATTATCACAACATTGCTCCACTTCAGAAAAAATGTTTACGGTTACAAGCATCAATTAAAACTAGGTTGACTAAGCTCACGACCATAATATGATTCAGTTGTACGCATCAACTGTTCAGAATGAAGAATTGAACATTAATAACAATGTTTAACTGTAAAGCGTTAAGTTCGCTGATGTTATCAATGCATCTAAAGTTGTCATTGATAAATGCTCAAACATTTGTTTCATGAGAGTTCCAGTTAACGTGACTGAGCTACATGTTACTAACTGCAATCTTGCTAACATTGATGGATTGCAGCTTATGTAAGGACTTACTGTTTTAAACTTGAGTTACAACAACCTTCAGGATGCTAGTCTTCTCAGTAGCCTCACCAACATCGTTCGTCTTTCTCTTGATGGGAATAAAATATAGAACATTTCTTTTGTAAGCAATATGAGGGCCTTAGAATTCCTTGTGTTGTCCTACAACTAAATTAGTGATTTATCACCACTTGAATCCTTGATTTCTTTGATTGAGTTGTACCTCGGTGGAAACTTAATTAGTGATATTTCGCACCTCAGGAATCTCGTGAACCTCAGGATCTTATTACTTGCAGGGAACCAAATTGAGAACATATCTCCGTTACTTGTATTGGTAAATATGATTTAATTGAGCCTTTCATCTAACAAGATTTCTGACATTTCACCTTTATCCAACATGAACCAATTGCAACAACTTAGAATGTAAATGAACCAGATAACTGATATCACCACTTTGTAATAGTTCGTTTAATTACAGCAGCTTCAGCTCAAAGGAAACTGCATTCAAAACTTCGAGCCGCTTGAAAACCACCCGAACAAAGATAACTACGAACTCGGAGAACAGAGAAATTCTGAGCAAAACGAGTGAATAAAAAATTATTAAACTATATTTTATGTGCAATAGAAAAATTTATAAAAATTTCGCATAATTTAGCCTTTTAGTATGTACATACATAAATGTTGTAATAATGTATATTTTAACATCTTTTTCACGTCACTTATGATAATAAATAATGAATAACCTACTTACTCAATTAAAATTTTCTGCTTTGAAGATTACCAATTTATAAATCTCACTTTTTTAATGACAACGCGAACTTGCGATCCTCAAGAATTTTCGCAATATGTTCTTTAACTTTGTATGCATCTTACTTTGACATGGGAAAGCAATGATTTTTGCTATTATACACGATATCTACGCTATTTGGATATTTTTAATGATACAACACGCCTAATTCCAAAATCTCATAATTAAACTAAAAATTTGTATTCGGGTACTTAAGTATATGTGGAAGTTGCAACACAATCATTTTTTGTATATCCCCTAGTTGTTTTATGTATTCTCCAAATTGTAATTCAGTTAACTAATTATATTATGAACGAGTCTTTAACAAATCTCCGTCGGTCACCATATTATAAATCAAGTCGATTAAAACACTTTGATTAAATTTAGATGGTTATTCTTCTAATTATTATTTCAAAACATTTGTATAGTATGATTTACATTATTGTTAGGTTTTACCAGTAACTTATTAATTATACTATGCCCATTTAATTTTCTAATTATTTTAGTGTTCTTTAACGTACATATAAAGTTATTCTTTTTATTCGTTAGACCAGAATTAATATTATACTTTCATTTGGGATGTGGCATCAAAATATTACAATAATTTTAGAATATATAGCTAAATTCTGTTTATTATGCGTTAATATGATTTATCTAATTCCATTACACAACAATTTGATTGTCTATTTCAATATGTACCATTAATAACTATTAATAACAAATATAAAATTACTGTTTTAAAAATAATCACTTGATATTCATGACAAATGTACGGTCGTTTAATATTTCCTTTACCTTCTCATATACCAGATACGCTTCATTTTCATTTACTAGAATCTAATCGTTTGCTTTACTGTATATTTTTTGAATTATTTGAGGGTATCTTTGGTGAATTAGCACGTTCAGTTCGAGTATTTCGTAGTTGAATTGATAGTTCGTGTCCGGGTACTTTAGAATAAACGGGATTTGAGCTAAAAGTATTATTTGAACCTCTTGGAGCTGGGTCATGTATTAAATAAACTGTTTATCGGTCAATTATTTGAAGTGGGATCTGAATTTAACAATGTCACCGTTAGTTACCAAAAATTGGTATATCAGGTCAATAATTATGTTAATGTCGTATTTAGGTATTTCATCAACCAGTAAATGCTTTAACACGTTCGTGTAATACGATTTACATTATTACCTGGATTTCCCCTCAACTTAATCTTTGTAAACAGTCCACTTTACCTTTTAATTTGATAAATGATGCGTTTTTGCAAAGTGAACCAACTACTCTTTTTATTCATTTGACCAGAATTTATATTGACACTTCATTTGAAGTGGATTTTAAATTGTACAATATCACCTACTTTACATAATAATCTCATGTTGGAGTTTTAAGATAATGATATTTAGAATTATTAGAACTGTTGAAGTTTAAATTGAATCATTCTTTTACCTTTTAGTATTAGTTTCTATAGTAGTTACAATAGAAATATTCGCTTTATAATTTCATATACCCGTTCTAAAATAAATTAAAACAATTGTAAATCACTCATCAGGTACACATAAATACTGTTGTATAATTAAACTAGTATACATCATAAATGATGTATGTTTTGTAATGTAAAATATAACATTCAAAATACGATATCCATTTTGTATCTATTTGTTGTATCAGTTTTACTAACTTTAAACTGAATCCATATCATTTAAGAAACCACAAAATTATGAAAGACAAAAGCACATAAATCGACTTTGAATTATTTTGTACCAATATTTTGGCTAGCGGAAAACGGCGTAGAAGTATCATATCTAAGCGCTCGGGCCAACGACGACGAATGAGTATTTGGTTGTATGAAACACGAAAATGTACACGTGCTGTCTCGTCCGATGCATTTGGAGAAAGCGGAAAACTAGATTGATAATATAACACTAGTCACTCTTGCATTTCGCAGGCCGCCTGGAAGAGCACGCACTGGTCGATGGAAACGCTGAAGCCTTCGCTGTTTTCCGATCGTATTCTTCTGACTTCGCTGTAGTCCTTGCTTCTGTACTTGGCGATGTTGAAGACCTGCTGAAGCTGGCGCAGGTTGAATTTCTTGTCTGGATGTCTGGCCACGAAGATCTATATAGCCTCATGAACCTCTTCTCCGCGTATTATTACGGTCTCGCGTACCAATTCTTGGATCTCGGACCTGTAAAGCGCCGGGCTCTCCGAGAACTGCTTGATCCAGGTGTTGTGGTAGTAGTCCTTCACGTCAGTCGGGCTCACGAACTCCAGCTGGCTCGACACAAACTCAAAGATGCCTCTTTTGTCGGTGTTGGATAGCTGAGAGATGGAAGCGAAGAGCTCGGGGTCATGTGCTGATTGATTCGCGAAGTACTTGGAGAGGAAGCGCTGGAGGAGTTCTGGGAACTGCTGATGCCATTGGATAACCATTCTTTTGGAGTGGAGAGCCGAAACGAGAGGATGAAGTAGTTCAGCCAATGAAAGACAAAAGCGCACAAATCGACTTTGAATTATTTTGTACCAATATTTTGGCTAGCGGAAAACGGCGTAGAAGTATCATATCTAAGCGCTCGGGCCAACGACGACGAATGAGTATTTGGTTGTATGAAACACGAAAATGTACACGTGCTGTCTCGTCCGATGCATTTGGAGAAAGCGGAAAACTAGATTGATAATATAACACTAGTCACTCTTGCATTTCGCAGGCCGCCTGGAAGAGCACGCACTGGTCGATGGAAACGCTGAAGCCTTCGCTGTTTTCCGATCGTATTCTTCTGACTTCGCTGTAGTCCTTGCTTCTGTACTTGGCGATGTTGAAGACCTGCTGAAGCTGGCGCAGGTTGAATTTCTTGTCTGGATGTCTGGCCACGAAGATCTATATAGCCTCATGAACCTCTTCTCCGCGTATTATTACGGTCTCGCGTACCAATTCTTGGATCTCGGACCTGTAAAGCGCCGGGCTCTCCGAGAACTGCTTGATCCAGGTGTTGTGGTAGTAGTCCTTCACGTCAGTCGGGCTCACGAACTCCAGCTGGCTCGACACAAACTCAAAGATGCCTCTTTTGTCGGTGTTGGATAGCTGAGAGATGGAAGCGAAGAGCTCGGGGTCATGTGCTGATTGATTCGCGAAGTACTTGGAGAGGAAGCGCTGGAGGAGTTCTGGGAACTGCTGATGCTATTGGATAACCATTCTTTTGGAGTGGAGAGCCGAAACGAGAGGATGAAGTAGTTCAGCCAATGAAAGACAAAAGCGCACAAATCGACTTTGAATTATTTTGTACCAATATTTTGGCTAGCGGAAAACGGCGTAGAAGTATCATATCTAAGCGCTCGGGCCAACGACGACGAATGAGTATTTGGTTGTATGAAACACGAAAATGTACACGTGCTGTCTCGTCCGATGCATTTGGAGAAAGCGGAAAACTAGATTGATAATATAACACTAGTCACTCTTGCATTTCGCAGGCCGCCTGGAAGAGCACGCACTGGTCGATGGAAACGCTGAAGCCTTCGCTGTTTTCCGATCGTATTCTTCTGACTTCGCTGTAGTCCTTGCTTCTGTACTTGGCGATGTTGAAGACCTGCTGAAGCTGGCGCAGGTTGAATTTCTTGTCTGGATGTCTGGCCACGAAGATCTATATAGCCTCATGAACCTCTTCTCCGCGTATTATTACGGTCTCGCGTACCAATTCTTGGATCTCGGACCTGTAAAGCGCCGGGCTCTCCGAGAACTGCTTGATCCAGGTGTTGTGGTAGTAGTCCTTCACGTCAGTCGGGCTCACGAACTCCAGCTGGCTCGACACAAACTCAAAGATGCCTCTTTTGTCGGTGTTGGATAGCTGAGAGATGGAAGCGAAGAGCTCGGGGTCATGTGCTGATTGATTCGCGAAGTACTTGGAGAGGAAGCGCTGGAGGAGTTCTGGGAACTGCTGATGCCATTGGATAACCATTCTTTTGGAGTGGAGAGCCGAAACGAGAGGATGAAGTAGTTCAGCCAATGAAAGACAAAAGCGCACAAATCGACTTTGAATTATTTTGTACCAATATTTTGGCTAGCGGAAAACGGCGTAGAAGTATCATATCTAAGCGCTCGGGCCAACGACGACGAATGAGTATTTGGTTGTATGAAACACGAAAATGTACACGTGCTGTCTCGTCCGATGCATTTGGAGAAAGCGGAAAACTAGATTGATAATATAACACTAGTCACTCTTGCATTTCGCAGGCCGCCTGGAAGAGCACGCACTGGTCGATGTAAAAGACCTTTCATTTTTTCATGCTTTGGGCTATTGTAATTGTTAATATTTGGTAATGTTGTAAGTACAAGGCGCATGATGATCGAAGCGCCAATGTATATCTTGATCTATTTCTCATATTGTGATGAATATGTGTGAAATGATATGTGATAAATGTAATACTATTTTTTGGATCACTTCATAAATCATTCTGTGTATTCGTCATCAGATTCGTCGCGTTTTTTAGCCTATTTTTTCGCTGGCTTCTTCGCCGGTTCCTTCTTCGCTGGTTTTTCCGCAACCTTCTTTTCTGGTTTCTCTTTAACTATTTTTTCCTTGACTATTTTTTCTTTCACAACCTTTTCTTTAACAGCTTTCTTCTCAGCCTTTTACACCAGTTCGGTCTCTTCTTCCTCTTCACTTTCTTCTTCTTCGTCGTTTTCAAGGTTTTCCTGCTCGAATTCGTTCTCTACCAGTAAATCGTTTCCAGGTGGAAGGAGTTTTGCAATTGTTGTGATCATTTTCTCAGTTAGGGGTTCAAATTCAACGAGAATGTGGCACTTGATCTGCTCGAACTGCTTCAGAATGCACTTCTTTTGAATGGTGAACTTCTTGAACGCGGTGAAGAACTTCTAAAACGTGGTCGTGGTGAAGTGCAGCTTCAGAATGGAGTCCTTATTCAAGCCCTCCAGAATGACCTCGAGGATCTCGAGGAACATCTCCTCGGACGCGTTGGATTTGGTGAACTGGGTTGGGACCTCATCTTATCTCAACAATACAGCTGCGTATTTATCGGGAGTGTCCGAGAGGTTCACGGCCACGTTGTAGTTCTTCTCCTCAATGCCTGCTAATAGGAATAGGCGCAAATGCTCGGTAATCTGCGTGTTCAGCTTCTAATTCGTGATTTGCTTGCACGTCTGCTTCAACCGGTTGTACACCTGCCTGCGAGACTACTCGAACTTGCTCTAGTTCTCCTCCCAGAATTTGTCGAAACCAGCCATCACAGACTACTCCATAGCCTTTATTTGCTTCGCAAGCGCAAGCTCCTCCTCCTTGTAACGAGGATCGATTTTTCTGCCGTTCTGCTTCGGGGCTGCGTCAGACTAAGATGACTCCATGAATTTAAAGTGGTAACAATATATTGACTAAAATTAATAAATACCACAAAAATATAATAATGAGATGAAAATAACAAGTACAATAATTGATTTCAAGTGATACTCATCATTGATTCCTCTAACCGATTGATTCATCACTTATCTTATATTTGAACGTGATTTTGAATTATATTCTTACAAGTTCGCTCAATTATTTAAAATACTTGCGTGTATTTAATTTGTTCTCCTCCATATGGGTTCATAACGTTGCCTTTGCCTTAGGGATCAAAATCTCGAAATAATTTTACCTTTTAAGCATCGTCGCTTATTTTTTGTTTTCCTAACTGCTTTAGTATCGCAAAATAATTGGATTTGTCCATTGCTAGAATCAAATCATATTCATCATAGTCTTTCGCTGACCAATTGCGTGACGGTTTTGTAAATTAATAATTCAACTAATTTTAAATTTCTAGAATTGTCCTTTGATGGGTCTAAGTTCCTTCAGCTTCACCATACATACCACACGAATCAATTTTACAGAACACATTTTAACATTCATACTTATCTACCAAGTATTACATTACTCCATGCGCCATAGGTGATCTACAAATATTGCCTAAACAGACAAATAATATTTTGTTTCGTTTTCATTGAAGTGAAATATAATGTTATATAAGTAAAATACGTATAATAAATAAAGTGCACTGAAAATGAAAGTACTTGCACTTAGTAACTTATTAAAAAACAAACCGCTCACTTATAAAATTCACTGTTGCAACATATGCGCAATAAATTAAATATATTAGCTAAAGAAAATTGTTCTTTGTATAAATAGTTTAACTAGATTAGATGTAATAAACAAATTATAATAAATTGTATATTATTAGTTATATTTAAAGCATTTAATACATAAGTTTATGTATATAACTTTCACACCTAATGTACAAATAAAATTCATTAAAAAATTGTAAATCCATTCTCCTATCGCCTGCTAGATCATTTTCTTCTACTGCCAATATTAAGCAGATAATTACTACACGTAAATAAAATTCAATGGTGAAGGTCCTTTAGAACTAATTGTAAAGTAACTATGTGTCTTCTAACCTAAGTTAGTGTAGTTAGTAAGAAGATATTTATGATTTATAAATAATGCCTGTTATTTTTGATCTACAACACATTGATAGTATTAAAAGTGAACTTAACTAAACTGTGGAACTTGAACTGGTTATTAACGATTTAAAACAAGGTGACACAAGCTACATACTGCAACAACTAAGAAAAAATAACTAAGACTTGAGAAATATGATGATAAAATGCGTACAGCTCAATGACAGTTACGCCTAAATCAGCAATGTATTAAATAAAAACATTTAAACGTCAAAACTTGTATGAATGATAACGGTATATAAATATTAACACTTTCTAGTTTACATACAACATTTACACATGTACACAAATTAAACAGATTTGTTTAATTATTACCTAATATTTTCGATATGTATATATTTATTGCTGTATATCATGTTATAACAAAAATAGATTTCACCTCAAATGAGCTAAATTAATGTTTAAAAGAATTACAAAACTATATTAAACTCCGCTAGGCTTAGATTATAACCGCCTTTACCAATAAAATAAAGATAAAACAACTCTATTTCAAAATCTTTTTAGAGTAAAAGTTCATTTAGCATGAGTTTATGTAGTTAGAGAGATGATCGCATTCATGATATATTAGCACTACCAACTACATTTGATATCAAAAATATAGGTAGTATTGATTATGAATTAAATGAAACAGATGTAGAGCTTGAGCTTATTCTTAACGAATTAAAAAATGGAGATGTTAGCTATGTTTATTAGAAATTGCGTCAATCCAAACAAGAAGTAAAAGAATTGCTGTCGTATTGCAATTAGCTAAACGAAACCTACGAATCAATTTTAATTAGTCTTACAACTAATGTTGAATCTTCTGCTGTGCTTAGAGATGCTCTCTTATAATGATAATTACGTACCAGTTTAAAATATTTTTGATATTTTCACATATTTAAAATAATTTAAACACTTACTATTTATAATCTGAATGCAAATACAATATAATCATTATAATTAATCTATCTCACAAAAAGTCGCTAAGTAGTGGCGATGATATTTATTTCGAATCTTTCAGCTTTGTCTACGCGCACAAATCGAATTCATGTGCTAGTATAAATTATAAATTGCTTGACTTTTTGATAATTGGCGAGCAAATCTCAATTCCTTGCATAGACGATGACGAGTGAACAGACACATCCAATTATTTTAGTTTGAACCTAAAATCTATGCTTGGTTTATTCTCCAGTTAACCTGAAAAGGAGAAATCTTGACTAACTTCCTAATCACTGTCGGTCATTTGAATTATTTCTTAATCCCTTAAATTGTTAACAAGTAAAACGTTCAGCGTTAACTAGTTCACCTTCATAAGTTTTTGCGTTTTGACTTCAAGGCGGTTCAATTCGTTTTGTAAGTAAAAATAGTTCATTTTGCTAATTGGAGTGGTGGTGTATTTGAAAATAGTTAGTTATATTATATTTTAAGAAATATTGATTTAATAATCTAACTGCTAAAAATAGATTGTAGATTGGTGTTGTTAAACTGGTTAAACTGCTGAAATATGTGAATGTTTTATTAGTGAGAAAGACGAATATATCATTTGACTTTAAACCACACAATTTTTAAATAACTCTGAAAGCCGTATGCAAACTTATATTACTAATTATTACTATATATATCTCACTTTCTCGAGACGTCTCAAACAGACTTCATTGAGACTTTCGAAAGTAAAACATAGGCTCTCGCACGCCAGTGTTTCCACTTTCAAAACGAGCTCAACCCGTCATTTATGCCCACTCAGTAAAGACCCAACAGGGTCCTCACGGAGTCGTCAGCGGACCAGTTTTACTGATTCGCTAACTTAATTTCCAGAAACTGGTTCTCGCTTCTCAGTACATAATATTATTATATATAGTTTATATATATTATTGATCTATATAAATTTATTATTGATTATTATCACTGAAGTTCATTCTAAACCCCATTGTTTGAGTAAAGCGTCTTGATATCTGCCTTTAGTATCGCCTTTGATATCCTTTTTCAAATCACCATATTATCTATAAGCTTAAACGATCTGTTCGCCTCTATAATAATCAGAAAACAACGCAGTAAGTGCTATTAACGAAGCGTCATCTGTACCAAGTCCCTTCATTGAGTAATTAATAGCAAACGCGATAGCATTAAGTGGATTTATCATGTAATCATGAGCAAGCAAGTAAGCATATTGTGATTTAAAAGAAAATTCTTTTTTAATTGTTTCACGCAGTGTCTTGGAATATTTGTTTTAGTACGCATCACATATTTTAGCAAAACATTCGTGAGTGGTATTACTCAAATACTTAATAAATAAGTCTTCATTAGTACCAGCACCTTTAGCAGCAGCGTATAACTCATCGGCAGCTACTACAGGATCCCAATCGCGTCTTGAATAACTGCTGACCCATCCACAAAGTAATCTACCCCAATCAGATATTGGGAAATGTCCTTTATATTCATTGTAGAAGTCTCTTCTTGCTAAATTTTTAAGAGTTTGGTTAATGAATGGTAAATCGTGATCTGACATTAAAATAACTGCAGTGATAACTCTTTTTTCTTCGACCAAATTATCTACATAGTCTAGCCACTAATAATATCTATTGTCAAACAATTATTACATTAAAATACCAGCATTACCTGCAAAATCAGCTCCAAATGATGTTTATATTGGATAACCAGTTGAAGAAGCATAAGCTCTACTTATAAGAAATCTTTCTTCTGCATTATGAGAAGATGCGACATTGAAAATAGATTTTTCATCGGTTCCGAGTCCTTTCATCGCTTTGCGAAGAATTTTAGCTTCTTCAAATTCGTCGAACTTTACTTGAGGTATCTAAATACTTGGGTAAACTTATCCTCTCATATGATATGGAGTGGAGCTTTAAATTCGAAAAATTAACTATTTGTGTAAATATATAATTTATCTGTTCTTATCCTGTTCAGTTCTATTAATCATGTTATTATTTGAATATTCGAAAACCAAAGACACTTAACAATTTCAAATTAATTATACTAATACTTCGAAGTAGCTATATTACTACCCTCATTCATTTATTTGTACCTTAAACATCCTATATACCTTCATTTTGTATACCGGAAGGTTAAGATACTCCAAAAATTTATACGTAAATTAATTAATGTAAACTAACTAAAAATATTTTTGTATCTTATTTAATATATATGTTAATATATGTTAATACACTGTATATATGTTTTCAGGAAATAGACTAGAAAAGCACAAGATCATCTACGCAGAAGACCACGCGAACATGAAGATCACGAAGATATAATCTAACTTGATGATTATTGTGTAGTCTTTTTACAAGCTAAATCTTATATCTAAAGATCATTGCGGATATTCTATTAAAAAATTACATCTCTAAACAAAATCGAGAACATTGAAGACATCTTGAAACAGAGAGAACCTACCAAGAGAAGCTAAAGCGCGAAACCCAATAAAGGCACTTGACTCGTTCTTCTGAAAGCGCTTTTTCTAGATGAAGGTGCATACCTTTGATGCCCTCAAAGGTTTAGAACACGATACTAAACCAGTATAAACGAAAGTTACTAGTAAGTGAGTGAGATATATATTTGATTATTATTACTCAGGTAGATAGTTACTTAATTATAAACAACGCATTTATATAATTAACAATACTACATTATCAACAATACATAACAATACAAAAGCACAATATAATCATTCATTTCTTAAATCATAACAATCCAAAGTTTGTCACACAAACAGAACTGTTGTTTGAAAATTTTATTCATCATATTTATTATCACATAAAGGATATATAGACTCTATATATAAAACTGGAAAATCCAGTTTCATAACAGCCTTAATATAGAGTTATTATTATGAGTTATTAATATAATTT
Organism: Hexamita inflata; assembly: GCA_963988835.1. Taxonomy (NCBI): domain Eukaryota; phylum Fornicata; order Diplomonadida; family Hexamitidae; genus Hexamita; species Hexamita inflata. Next base: position 142,553 of record CAXDID010000001.1, read on the forward strand.
ACACATAAAAACATATCTTTGAAATAGTATTCAATTTATGTAAACAATAGTTGTTGTAATGACATCTAGTAAGCTATTATTTTATTTTTAAATTTATATGTTTAAATGTGTTTTTGTGTATTGTAAAATTATAAACAGTAAACACTAAACATGTGCATATAAATTAATTTTATAGTGTTTGGTGTTTTATATCCACCTCACAAATGATAGCATTACTCACCTCATTCCAACTCCGTTGCTTCCAGCCGAACACGACCGTGATGCTGGACGTGCAAACCAGAGACGCGGTCTTCAAGGCCTGGCCCAGGACCGACGCCACCAGAGAGACCGAGCTGTGCGGAAAGCTGAAGGGAGACATGTTCAAGCTCTCGGTCAAGACTGGCGCCTACGAGTACGTCCTAAATACTCTGCAATCCTACGATCCGGCCGAGTACATCGAGATCCGCCTTCCCTGCACCGAGGTCGTCTTGGGCGTGCCTGGAACGTGCGCCACCGCCTTCAAGGCCAAGTCGGCGATCTACACCATGGACTTCCAGGAGGCCAAGCAAAACGTGACCGAAGCCGCTTCGAATCTCAGAAAACTGGACTTCGACAGGAAAGCGTGTTATTAAAGTCCAAGAATGGATGTTGGGTAGTAAGTTGAAATATCTCCGGGCGTGTTTTCCGATTAGTTCAAATTCATAGCAAGTACTGCCAACTGCAAGTACCCTACAGACTCTGCCGCCACCATAGCTGCAAACAATCAAGCAGATAAGAAAGCAAATCTCATCTTCTTTGGCTACCCAGAGTACAATTTGGTAGCTAAACAATACAGTGTGAGCGCGAAGGATTTCATAGCTAAGAGCAAGTTTTCGTGCGTGAACATGCCATCAGTTGGTTCCAAAACTTGGTGCACTAACATGGTAACCTCTCTCGCCACCCAGAGCTTCACATATTTTCAGGTAAACTACTCTTTTCCGGCTGTGATTCCGAACAGAGATGGATCATTAACCAGGGCTGAATATTACACGACTATAATGGAGTCAAACGAGGTAAGAAACATGAAACTCAGTAATTTTGATTGTTTTGAAAATTAAAATCTTAGAATATTCGGAAAGAGGAATTTCAGACTGATGACCACTTTGAACGAGTCGATGACTACTTGCAATTAGCCGATAAATGACTTAGTAGACTTTGATTACATGACAACCAGAATCGTATTTCAAGAAAATAACGATTTTAGAGATGGGGATGTTTACCAACTGGACTTTAAAACTTCAATACAGGTACTAAATGTAACTAACGAATGGCTTCCTTGCTCAGAATCTCTAGACGAAGCCAAATGCTATGATATTTTGTCAAAGTAATCTTAACTCAAAGCCTACAAAGTAATCGCCCAAAAGATATTTTACAAAAATAATTAAATTATAAATATTATGCCACTAACCGTTACTCACGATTTCAGTTGCCTCACGAATATGACATATTATATGTACGATGATCAAGTTTGTGCGACGTTTAACTAGACCTGCGAACTAGACACTCCTGTTGGAACAGCTCAGTTCACTTTTTCTTTTGGAGATGTTGGAAAATACGGAAATAATTTGTTAAATCTCACAGCATAAGCTGTTTTCCCTAAATCAGAACATAGATACTGTGTTGATCATAACTTTACTAAAGAGCTACTAACGTACTATAAAAATGAAGATTTGTCCAAGAAAGTTTCAGGAGCACTCACTATTGATTCATTGTTGCTTCCTATTCCTAGGATATATGACGTAAGCGAATATACGAATTTAGATGTAAAATTTATACTTATTGGAACAGCAGCTTTAGTTACTTTAGTACTTGGGCTAAATTTGCTAAATGTCAATAAGAAAATATAAAGAAAAGGTGGAATTAAACAAAAATCATGACCTTTGTGGATTAAAATTGAAAGTGAGTTTAATAATATTTCACATTTAGAAAATTATTTAAGCTAAGTAAAATATTATTAAAAATTCATTATAATACCATAGCCTTATTAATAATACCTGTAATCGGGCTCTAAACTCAGAGCTTATATTATATAGTTCAGTTGTTACCAGTTACAATTAATAATATTCATATTACTTATATAAAATAAAATTGTAAATGTGTTTGCCATTATTACAATAATTTTAATTAAAGTTAATTTTATGTTTATGAAGTGGAACAATCATGCTAAACATATAGGATATCATATATAATATGATTCTTTTGATACATTAAATTGTTCTATTTATATATTTACAAATTAAAGATTTTAAAACACGCCATAAACAATAATTAACATTAATACATTCACATACTACATTAATCTACAAGAGTTTATATTAATATATCTAATATTATACAATACACATATAAACTTATTATTATTACTTATACAAAGTAGTATTAGTTATTTGTAGTTATTATTATGAATGAATTACATTTATGTAATTACAATACATAGACAACACATGTACACATTTAAACAGTAAACAGTAAACATATGTTTTAAATATGGTAAAATCATATAATTTGTGTGTAATTAATATAATTGATGTTTTATATCCACCTCACAAATGATAGCATTACTCACCTCATTCCAGCTCCGTTGCTTCCAGCCGAACACGACCGTGATGCTGGACGTACAAACCAGAGACGCGGTCTTCAAGGCCTGGCCCAGGACCGACGCCACCAGAGAGACCGAGCTGTGCGGAAAGCTGAAGGGAGACATGTTCAAGCTCTCGGTCAAGACTGGCGCCTACGAGTACGTCCTAAATACTCTGCAATCCTACGATCCGGCCGAGTACATCGAGATCCGCCTTCCCTGCACCGAGGTCGTCTTGGGCGTGCCTGGAACGTGCGCCACCGCCTTCAAGGCCAAGTCGGCGATCTACACCATGGACTTCCAGGAGGCCAAGCAAAACGTGACCGAAGCCGCTTCGAATCTCAGAAAACTGGACTTCGACAGGAAAGCGTGTTACCAGAATCCAATTATGGAAGTGGGATAATAAATCGAAATATCTCCTGGTGCATTTTCGGATTAGTTTAGATTCATAGCAAGTACTGCCAACTGCAAGTACCCATTAGATTTGCCTACAACAATTGCAAACAATAATCCTGCTGATAAGAAAGCAAGTCTCAACTTTTTCGGGTATCCTGAATATAAGCTTTTTGCTCCTCAATATAGTGTGAGTGCAGCAAATTTTATAGCAAATAGCAGATTCTCATGTGTTAATATGCCGAATGCAGCTTATTAAACGTGGTGTTCTAATATGGTAACATCTCTAGCAACTCAGAGTTTTACCTATTTTTAGATAAACTACTCATTTCCAGGTGTGATACCAAATAGAGATGGAACTTTAACCAGGGTAGCTAATTATTCAACTGTTATGGAGTCTAACGAGGTTAGAAATATGAAACTCGGCAATTTTGATTGTTTTAGTAACTAAATGCTAAGAATATATAGTAAGAGGAATTTTAGGTTAATCTCTGATCTCAACGACTCTATGATTGTTTGCAATTAACCAATAAAGAGCTTGATAGATTTTGATTACATGACGACCAGAATCGTATTTCAAGAAAATAATGATTTTAGAGTTGGGAATGTGTATTAGATTGATTTTAGAACGCCAACTCAAGTTCTCAATGTTACAAATGAGTGGTTGCCTTGTGTGTAGTCTCTCGACGAAGCTAAGTGTTATGAGATATTAAAGTTGCGTCCGTAGCTTAGCTCTTATAAAGTGGTTGTGTAGAAGATATTCTACAAAAACGATTAGATTGTGGATATAATGCCCTTGACAGTTACTCATGATGTAAGCTGCTTTGCGAATCAGAGTTATTATCTGTACGACAACCAGGTGTGTGTTACGTTCAACTAAACTTGTGATGTGGATATCACTCCCAAGCAAGCGCAGTTCACCTTTTCCTTCGGGAACATCAGCAAGTACGGCAGCAACATCCTTAATATCACCACCTAGTCCACTTTTCCACTATCTGTTCACAGGTACTGTGCCAACTATAATTTTACGAAAACGCAACTCATTCAGTTTAAAAACGAGGATCAGTCCAAATTGGTTTCGGGCTCAGTTACAATTGATGAACTTTTACAACCAGTTCCCACCATTTTCGATGCGAGCGCGCCCGAGAGTATGAGAAGCGCTAAATTTATTCTGGCGGGAACTGCGATAATTGTCGTTTTTGGGATGGGGCTGAATCTAATTTTTGTTTTGAAGTGATTAATTTGAGTTCGTGACATCAAGTGAAAGTTTTAACCCAAACTTTCCCTTATTTAACCAATGGTCCTTTGAATATATTTCATTTATATTTGTCATTTTTAATATATTTGCGAGATTTTGGTGACAGATCACCAATAGATATTCTGTGTAAGGAGAAGAGATGGAGTGGAAAAGATATAATATTTATATGTCTTATAGAAGGTGTGCGACAGACACAGACTCTTCTTTTAAAATAATTTCATTTGGTCAAAATTTACCTTTAACTAGGAGAGAATAAAGAGACTGTCTGAATAAAGCGACTGTGCGATTCGAATATGACTGAATCTGGAGATTAAATCAAATAATTTACTAAATCTGTATATGTTATAAGTTTTTATTTATATTTGAGGTGGATATTATTAGAAATGAAATTATATAATTAATGATATTTGTGATATATAAATTTAGATTCATTTAATACAATAATAAAATATCCAAATAATGAGGTTGGTGCTACAACTCCTTTGATATTAAATCATGTCACTCATAAATGCTTTACATTTAAAACTAGATCATTCTCATCTGTTTTGATAGACTAAAACATATATTTAATATAATTATTATTTGTAATTTTGTCCATTAATAAAAGTTTGATTAGATATTAGTTCTTAAAATTATTATAATTGTAGAACTAAAATAATAAATTTGGATCTCCTTTCAAATCCATTCAAAAGGTCTTGAATACTAACATATACCTGTTTGTTTTATTATATTAAAATATGCAGCAGAATTTTTTGTTTCTTAACTCGAACCTCTAGGACAAGCGACTGAAATGTATGAGGGTTTCTAAAACTCAGGAGGAGATAATATACAGCACA
>CAXDID010000002.1:0-143199 GCA_963988835.1 Hexamita inflata
TTGATGGATTCTTCGCTGGTGCAAACGTCGGCGAAACCGGCGGACTTGAAGAGAACAAGTGGAGTCTGGTCGTCACAGGTGGTTGGGCACTTACCAGTGATATTTGTTTTGCCGGACTTGTAGGAAACGCACTTATCTGTTGGGACACCGGTTTTCTTCAAAAAGTGTTGGGGAGCCTGTAAAAAGTAGGCGCCAGCGCAGCCGTCGCTACCTTTATCGCAGGAAACCATATATTACTCAGAGTACAACTGGCGAGTGGCATCCTTACCACTGAAGCATCTGTTATCAGCAAATGGACCAACTGATGAGAAAGCCCAGCATGAACCGCACTAGTCTTGGTCGCGGATCACAATGCACTCTGGCTTTTCTTCAACCCAGCTGAAGGAATCTGGGGCAGCTCCAACCATGTGCGTTTTGTCGTTCACGGACGAGCCAATCTTGGGCATGAAGAAGCGGCGAACGTGTTCTTCGGATTTACCGAGGAATTTTTCTGGGATGCCTGGAGTCCAGGTGAGGTCGGGGATGTTCTTGAGCATGTCGAGAACAGCGTGACTGTGGAAGTCCTTTGCGAGAGATGAAACAACTACAAACATTATTGAAGTGGAATTGTCGTGGGACATGAAACATTGTGGAATTGCATTTTAACGTAAGTAAATAACTTAACTACTTTGTATCATGGGACTGAATTATTATTTTAATAACTTTATTGTTCGTTTGAACTTCAAATAGATGTTCGGTTATTAAAATATAAATATTTTAATGTAAATTTTTACATACACAATCACATAGTAATGAATTGCTATTTATATGCCAATATGTCAATAATCTTAAATGTCCCATACAAATATTAAACATAACATACGTTTCCTGTATATTTAATAATTATTATTTATCTGTATGTTTTAACTGATAAAATGTTATATACCATTATGTGATATAATATGTGATATATAATACAAATATATTAACATACAAATCGCACTTTCATTATTCGAATACATCACATAAATCCTTAAAAAGGACCCAACTTCCACAGACTCTATAGAAGCAATTAGTGATGATATCCATCGATACAGAATAATATGGTATCAAGATATGTCGGTTTGCTTGATTGTGTGAATATTGAAAAGACGATAAATGAGGAAATCTGGTAGCGCATGGGCAGTAATGAAGGAGTCCGGCGAGTCTGTTTGCGCAACAAAATGACAAGTCCAAAGCAATATATGTAACTTTAGGATTCTCTGAACACTTCTTTCCATTTGTTACCAGCTGAATTTATATTACATTTGACAACGAATATTAATTCGTCCACTCCAATACATTTAATCAATCTCGATATATGATTATTATTAGAAAATAGTTTGAAAATTCTAGAAGCGGACGATGAGTTCACTTTTTTATTAATTTTAACCTGTGACCCACACTAGAAATTCATATCAGAAACGATTTTGCCGTGAAACAGCGGCAGCGACTAGAAAACTTGGTAAGTTCAAAGACTTAGTAGACTCTTATAGTATAAGCGCTGCTAGAAACAAATTCTGAGCGTTTTGTTTCAAATTTGATGTGAAATGACCCTATACTATGAATTTGAACATGTAAAATCGATTAATGAATAAGTAGTACTGGACATAATGTTGGGTTTTAAGTTAAATACGTGAATAATATTATTAGAAAAGATATATTTGTAAATATTCATTTTATTTTAACAGGAAATGTAAAGAAAAAGTCATTCAAGCGGTGGTAAGGAAACACTAATGTTCAATGTTGCATTCGTTTACTCCACGAAGCATTCTGAAATAGCCGGCTTCTCCCCATGATGGGCCCCATGAGTTACGGATGATCCAGTACTTAACTCCCTTTTCTTCGCCGTAACCAACCATAGTGACAGCGTGGCCACCTTCTTGGGGACCAAACTTGTGTTGGTAGATACCTTTGGTGTAATAGGCGAAGTCAGTGTAAACAGTGAAAGAAGTTTGGAGGGACCCCTAAGTGAGAGCAACCTTGATGGATTCTTCGCTGGTGCAAACGTCGGCGAAACCGGCGGACTTGAAGAGAACAAGTGGAGTCTGGTCGTCGCAGGTAGTTGGGCACTTACCAGTGATATTTGTTTTGCCGGACTTGTAGGAAACGCACTTATCGGTTGGGACACCGGTTTTCTTCAAAAAGTGTTGGGGAGCCTGTAAAAAGTAGGCGCCAGCGCAGCCGTCGCTACCTTTATCGCAGGAAACCATATATTACTCAGAGTACAACTGACGAGTGGCATCCTTACCACTGAAGCATCTGTTATCAGCAAATGGACCAACTGATGAGAAAGCCCAGCATGAACCGCACTAGTCTTGGTCGCGGATCACAATGCACTCTGGCTTTTCTTCAACCCAGCTGAAGGAATCTGGGGCAGCTCCAACCATGTGCGTTTTGTCGTTCACGGACGAGCCAATCTTGGGCATGAAGAAGCGGCGAACGTGTTCTTCGGATTTACCGAAGAATTTTTCTGGGATGCCTGGAGTCCAGGTGAGGTCTGGGATGTTCTTGAGCATGTCGAGAACAGCGTGACTGTGGAAGTCCTTTGCGAGAGATGAAACAACTACAAACATTATTGAAGTGGAATTGTCGTGGGACATGAAACATTGTGGAATTGCATTTTAACGTAAGTAAATAACTTAACTACTTTGTATCATGGGACTGAATTATTATTTTAATAACTTTATTGTTCGTTTGAACTTCAAATAGATGTTCGGTTATTAAAATATAAATATTTTAATGTAAATTTTTACATACACAATCACATAGTAATGAATTGCTATTTATATGCCAATATGTCAATAATCTTAAATGTCCCATACAAATATTAAACATAACATACGTTTCCTGTATATTTAATAATTATTATTTATCTGTATGTTTTAACTGATAAAATGTTATATACCATTATGTGATATAATATGTGATATATAATACAAATATATTAACATACAAATCGCACTTTCATTATTCGAATACATCACATAAATCCTTAAAAAGGACCCAACTTCCACAGACTCTATAGAAGCAATTAGTGATGATATCCATCGATACAGAATAATATGGTATCAAGATATGTCGGTTTGCTTGATTGTGTGAATATTGAAAAGACGATAAATGAGGAAATCTGGTAGCGCATGGGCAGTAATGAAGGAGTCCGGCGAGTCTGTTTGCGCAACAAAATGACAAGTCCAAAGCAATATATGTAACTTTAGGATTCTCTGAACACTTCTTTCCATTTGTTACCAGCTGAATTTATATTACATTTGACAACGAATATTAATTCGTCCACTCCAATACATTTAATCAATCTCGATATATGATTATTATTAGAAAATAGTTTGAAAATTCTAGAAGCGGACGATGAGTTCACTTTTTTATTAATTTTAACCTGTGACCCACACTAGAAATTCATATCAGAAACGATTTTGCCGTGAAACAGCGGCAGCGACTAGAAAACTTGGTAAGTTCAAAGACTTAGTAGACTCTTATAGTATAAGCGCTGCTAGAAACAAATTCTGAGCGTTTTGTTTCAAATTTGATGTGAAATGACCCTATACTATGAATTTGAACATGTAAAATCGATTAATGAATAAGTAGTACTGGACATAATGTTGGGTTTTAAGTTAAATACGTGAATAATATTATTAGAAAAGATATATTTGTAAATATTCATTTTATTTTAACAGGAAATGTAAAGAAAAAGTCATTCAAGCGGTGGTAAGGAAACACTAATGTTCAATGTTGCATTCGTTTACTCCACGAAGCATTCTGAAATAGCCGGCTTCTCCCCATGATGGGCCCCATGAGTTACGGATGATCCAGTACTTAACTCCCTTTTCTTCGCCGTAACCAACCATAGTGACAGCGTGACCACCTTCTTGGGGACCAAACTTGTGTTGGTAGATACCTTTGGTGTAATAGGCGAAGTCAGTGTAAACAGTGAAAGAAGTTTGGAGGGACCCCTAAGTGAGAGCAATCTTGATGGATTCTTCGCTGGTGCAAACGTCGGCGAAACCGGCGGACTTGAAGAGAACAAGTGGAGTCTGGTCGTCACAGGTGGTTGGGCACTTACCAGTGATATTTGTTTTGCCGGACTTGTAGGAAACGCACTTATCTGTTGGGACACCGGTTTTCTTCAAAAAGTGTTGGGGAGCCTGTAAAAAGTAGGCGCCAGCGCAGCCGTCGCTACCTTTATCGCAGGAAACCATATATTACTCAGAGTACAGCTGACGAGTGGCATCCTTACCACTGAAGCATCTGTTATCAGCAAATGGACCAACTGATGAGAAAGCCCAGCATGAACCGCACTAGTCTTGGTCGCGGATCACAATGCACTCTGGCTTTTCTTCAACCCAGCTGAAGGAATCTGGGGCAGCTCCAACCATGTGCGTTTTGTCGTTCACGGACGAGCCAATCTTGGGCATGAAGAAGCGGCGAACGTGTTCTTCGGATTTACCGAGGAATTTTTCTGGGATGCCTGGAGTCCAGGTGAGGTCGGGGATGTTCTTGAGCATGTCGAGAACAGCGTGACTGTGGAAGTCCTTTGCGAGAGATGAAACAACTACAAACATTATTGAAGTGGAATTGTCGTGGGACATGAAACATTGTGGAATTGCATTTTAACGTAAGTAAATAACTTAACTACTTTGTATCATGGGACTGAATTATTATTTTAATAACTTTATTGTTCGTTTGAACTTCAAATAGATGTTCGGTTATTAAAATATAAATATTTTAATGTAAATTTTTACATACACAATCACATAGTAATGAATTACATTATATGCCAGGTGGCAAAATATAACAAGTCAATAATCTTAAATGTCTCATACAAATATTAAACATAACATACGTTTCCTCTGTATATTTAATAATTATTTCTATCTGTATGTTTTAACTGATAAAATGTTATATACCATTATGTGATATATTATAAGATATAATACAAATATATTAACATACAAATCGCATCTTTCATAAATTCGAATACATCACATAAATCCTTAGAAAAGACCCAACTTCCAGACTCTATAGAAGCAATTAGTGATGATATCCATCGATACAGAATAATATGGTATCAAGATATGTTGGTTTGCTTGATTGTGTGAATATTGAAAAGACGATAAATGAGGAAATCTGGTAGCGCATTGGCAGTAATGAAGGAGTCCGGCGCGTCTGTTTGCGCAACAAAATGACAAGTCCAAAGCAATATATATAACTTTAGGATTCTCTGAACACTTCTTTCCATTTGTTACCAGCTGAATTTATATTACATTTGACAACGAATATTAATTCGTCCACTCCAATACATTTAATCAATCTCGATATATGATTATAATTAGAAAATAGTTTGAAAATTCTAGAAGCGGACGACGAGTTCACTTTTTTATTAATTTAACTTGTGACCTACGCTAGAAAATCATATCAGAAACGATTTTGCCGTGAAACAGCGGCAGCGATTAGAAAACTGGTAAGTTCAAAGATTTAGTAGACTCTTATAGTATAAGCGCTGCAAGAAACAAATTCTGAGCGTTTTGTTTCAAATTTGATGTGAAATGACCCTATACTATGAATTTGAACATGTAAAATCGATTAATGAATGAGTAGTACTGGACATAATGTTGGGTTTTAAGTTAAATACGTGAATAATATTATTAGAAAAGATATATTTGTAAATATTCATTTTATTTTAACAGGAAATGTAAAGAAAAAGTCATTCAAGCGGTGGTAAGGAAACATTAATGTTCAATGTTGCATTCGTTTACTCCACGAAGCATTCTGAAATAGCCGGCTTCTCCCCATGATGGGCCCCATGAGTTACGGATGATCCAGTACTTTACTCCCTTTTCTTCGCCGTAACCAACCATAGTGACAGCGTGGCCACCTTCTTGGGGACCAAACTTGTGTTGGTAGATACCTTTGGTGTAATAGGCGAAGTCAGTGTAAACAGTGAAAGAAGTTTGGAGGGACCCCTAAGTGAGAGCAACCTTGATAGATTCTTCGCTGGTGCAAACGTCGGCGAAACCGGCGGACTTGAAGAGAACAAGTGGAGTCTGGTCGTCGCAGGTAGTTGGGCACTTACCAGTGATATTTGTTTTGCCGGACTTGTAGGAAACGCACTTATCGGTTGGGACACCGGTTTTCTTCAAAAAGTGTTGGGGAGCCTGTAAAAAGTAGGCGCCAGCGCAGCCGTCGCTACCTTTATCGCAGGAAACCATATATTACTCAGAGTACAACTGACGAGTGGCATCCTTACCACTGAAGCATCTGTTATCAGCAAATGGACCAACTGATGAGAAAGCCCAGCATGAACCGCACTAGTCTTGGTCGCGGATCACAATGCACTCTGGCTTTTCTTCAACCCAGCTGAAGGAATCTGGGGCAGCTCCAACCATGTGCGTTTTGTCGTTCACGGACGAGCCAATCTTGGGCATGAAGAAGCGGCGAACGTGTTCTTCGGATTTACCGAAGAATTTTTCTGGGATGCCTGGAGTCCAGGTGAGGTCTGGGATGTTCTTGAGCATGTCGAGAACAGCGTGACTGTGGAAGTCCTTTGCGAGAGATGAAACAACTACAAACATTATTGAAGTGGAATTGTCGTGGGACATGAAACATTGTGGAATTGCATTTTAACGTAAGTAAATAACTTAACTACTTTGTATCATGGGACTGAATTATTATTTTAATAACTTTATTGTTCGTTTGAACTTCAAATAGATGTTCGGTTATTAAAATATAAATTTTTTAATGTAAATTTTTACATACACAATCACATGGTAATGAATTGCTATTTATATGCCAATATGTCAATAATCTTAAATGTCCCATACAAATATTAAACATAACATACGTTTCCTGTATATTTAATAATTATTATTTAGCTGTATGTTTTAACAGATAAAATGTTATATACCATTATGTGATATATTATATGATATAAAATACAAATATATTAACATACAAATCACTTTCATAATTCGAATACATCACATAAATCCTTAGAAAAGACCCATTTTTACAGACTCTATAGAAGCAATTAGTGATGATATCCATCGATGCAGAATAATATGGTTCAAGATATGTCGGTTTGCTTGATTGTGTGAATATTGAAAAGACGATAAATGAGGAAATCTTGTAGCGTATTGGCAGTAATGAAGGAGTCCGGCGAGTCTGTTTGCGCAACAAAATGACAAGTCCAAAGCAATATATAACTTTAGGATTCTCTGAACACTTCTTTCCATTTGTTACCAGCTGAATTTATATTGCATTTGACAACGAATATTAATTCGTCCACTCCAATACATCTAATCAATCTCGATATATGATTATTATTAGAAAATAGTTTGAAAATTCTAGAAGCGGACGATGAGCTCACTTTTTTATTAATTTTAACTTGTGACCCACACTAGAAATTCATATCAGAAATGATTTTGCCGTGAAACAGCGGCAGCGACTAGAAAACTTGATAAGTTCAAAGACTTAGTAGACTCTTATAGTATAGGCGCTGCAAGAAACAAATGTTGAGCGTTTTGTTTCAAATTTGATGTGAAATGACCCTATACTATGAATTTGAACATGTAAAATCGATTAACGAATAAGTAGTACTGGACATAATGTTGGGTTTTAAGTTAAATACGTGAATAATATTATTAGAAAAGATATATTTGTAAATATTCATTTTATTTTAACAGGAAATGTAAAGAAAAAGTCATTCAAGCGGTGGTAAGGAAACACTAATGTTCAATGTTGCATTCGTTTACTCCACGAAGCATTCTGAAATAGCCGGCTTCTCCCCATGATGGGCCCCATGAGTTACGGATGATCCAGTACTTAACTCCCTTTTCTTCGCCGTAACCAACCATAGTGACAGCGTGGCCACCTTCTTGGGGACCAAACTTGTGTTGGTAGATACCTTTGGTGTAATAGGCGAAGTCAGTGTAAACAGTGAAAGAAGTTTGGAGGGACCCCTAAGTGAGAGCAACCTTGATAGATTCTTCGCTGGTGCAAACGTCGGCGAAACCGGCGGACTTGAAGAGAACAAGTGGAGTCTGGTCGTCGCAGGTAGTTGGGCACTTACCAGTGATATTTGTTTTGCCGGACTTGTAGGAAACGCACTTATCGGTTGGGACACCGGTTTTCTTCAAAAAGTGTTGGGGAGCCTGTAAAAAGTAGGCGTTTTTCTTCAACGAATATTAATTACTAGTTTTTGTAAAACAGGCATTTTGTATTTCAATAACTTCTATTGAAGTGGAATGGGAAATATTAAAAAATTCCATCATTTAGAACATTATTAGTACTACATTATTAATATAATTAAAATTAAGAGTCAAAGAAAATCTAAACGCCCTTTTAAAGATTAAAACCCTCTGAATAGTTATATTTTCACTTCAGCACTACGCGGGCGACCATTGATTTGTGAGTGCGCAGTTTGTTTGAGAGACGTCCTGAATAAAATTCGAGGCGCTCGTTGAAGTTAAAATGTTGAAAGTTCCCTGAGCGTTTTCTCCGACCACAATTCCGAGTTTGTTTGTTCCGTAGATGCGAACGGCTTGAATTCTCGTATTTGTTACCTGTAGAGTTGACTGGCAGAAGCCAACTAGCCCTCCAACGGACTCCAACCCGGATATGCTGGTGTTTAATACAAGTACATCAATGAGAGTTGCATTCGAGCCCTAATTTGAACTTACGCCAGCCACCGCGTACGTTCCCTAAATATTCACTTTACTTATGGTCGAGTTAAGTATTGTGAAGTTCTAGGCCTGGTACCCAATGAAGCCTGCAATATTTCCTTTACCAGAGATATTTGAGTTACTTACTGAAGAATTGATTATAGTGGTGTTTGTACCCGTATTCACGCTTTGAAAACCGATGAAACCGGCCACTGAGTCCGCATTCACAGCAAAATCTGCAGTTAACACTGTAGAATTAGTAATGAAACAGTTCGCAGCACGCCCCTGACCAATAATAGAAGCTATGTATTAACCAGACTATGAAATTATTGTTAAAGAGGTTTTTAAATTTGTGACTTCTGCGTAAAAGGAATTCAATTGAAGACCGATGAACCCGGAACTGAAAATATCAGCTCCGTTAAGGAACAAAGTCATGGACGCATTTATTATGAATATATTGTAGTAGTTGTTACCCACTAGCCCAAACATGTTGAATTGTGTTGAGGCGCTAATCAAACTTTACTTGAAGCAAATGTTTAATAAGGTAGTGTTTTTAGATTAACTATTACCAATCAGAAAACCGGAATAACTTAGATAAGTAGTGCTGACCTGTTGATAGCAGTCGTAGATAGCATAGTTAACGGTTATATTCGACGCGCTATTTATATTCGCCGCTATTCCCCCGAAACGATAATAATTACTCGATTTGTCAGTAGTTTCAATCGATCCGAGAAGTAAATTATTTGAACTGTTTCCAATTACTACGGCTATGTTAGTAACTATTAGAGAGCCAGAAACTTAGCTGAATAAATAAGATGAACTGCTTCCAACGTTAAAAGCACTTGGCTTAAAACTAACCTGATTCACAGAAACAGTTTCCGACGAAACACTAAGACCAATCATCGCAACCGTTAAAGTACTGCAGTATGCGCCTAATACATGATAATTCGTCATATTAAACACTCCAGTAATACTTGCTATTAATGTTATAATACCACTAGAAGGTGCAAAAGACAAATTTACCTGCAAGTTCGATATAACCGCGCTTGTAGTTTAAGGAGTTAGAATATTTAACTACGAATTTGCTGCTTGGGTAATTTAACTCTCAGATTTTGAAATAATGTTCATATAGTTTATGGTGATAGATTTACTAGTTGATGAAATAAAAGAACCCGACTTTATGGATTAGGTTCCGAATCTAATCTTAATGTTAGTAAACGAACTTTAAGATTAAAATAAAGGGTTTAGAGTCGATTAGCTATTGTACACATCGGCAGCTACGTCTATGAACGCATTTTAAATATCGGTGCTGAAAACGTACCCTTTCGAGAAACTACCTGTTATTACTGCATTGGTCACATCAGTTATATCGAAGGTATATAAATAGATCTTCTGACTGCAAGACACTGAATCATCTGTAGAATCAACTAAGACGCATTTGCCTGTAATATTGAGTTAGTCAATATTGTTCATACACTAGGTCAATAAACTTAGCTAATTGATAAGTTTTTACTATTGTTAAATAATTTTGTTAGAAGAATTAATGCTTGATTATAGACCAGAGATATTTTATTGCAATCCTGCTGTTATATTTTTTTGGCTCGATATTGATTCGTTTATCAAAGAAATGTTATGATTTAACGCGGTTTAATAAGTGTTTAGTATTTATAAACTATTACTTAGACTACTAACGTTATTAAATATTCTTTGATCCAAAACACTTGTATTTGTTTGAAGGTTCTTGTCCGCCAAAGAATAGTTTCCCAAAATATTTTACTATAGCTTTGTAAAGTTATTAGAAATATAATTTTGGGTCTAGTTGCTCAGATCGAATAAAATCTGTATTTATTCTTTCTGGATGCTTTGATCACTTGTCAGTACTTGTTGTATACTTTCAAGCTCGCCAGTTCTGAAAACCAAATCTAGAACTTAAGTGTTGATTTATTCATATTGTATCTTGAGCAAATTGACCGATTCCAGAATATCCACGCATGTCGTCTCATTCACAACCTGTCCTTCTGGGCAAGAACATCTTTCTCCGTCAAATAAAAATGGATTTGTGCACTCTAGTTTATCGTTTAATACAGCACCGAATTCCAAAGTCTTCAAGCATAGCCCATAAGAATATGTTGCGTCCCTGCATAGAACACACGTTTCAGTTATTACTCCGTTTAATGTAAGTGTTCCTTGTCCTTAATTCGCTGCATTCGAGCAAATCTTTACGTTATCTGAATTTATAACAGCCGAGTCCAAAATGAAACAAATTATTGAGCCTTTAGTATTTCCAATAATATACCCCGAAATATTGCAATCTGTTAAAGTGACAGTTACATCAGAGGCGTTAAAAATTAATCCGCCAACATTTACCCCGTTCAATCTGAACTAAAGCAAAGACTGGTTAACTATTATTCTACTTATTGGGGTGAAAACTAGACCAGACATATTTTAGCCTGAGGAAATGAAAACGAAATCTGAACTCGAGGCGTTTAAATCGCATGCGAAACAGATCAAACATGATTTAGCTAGTTAAGTTGGAACTTTAACTGACATACTTGAATCCAATAATTGAATATTTGAAGTGAGACCAAAAAGGGCAAAGGATGGAAGATTGTGCATTTAGTAGTTCAAGTTCAATTGCAGGTCCTGTACTCTTTCGGTATAAATGGTGTGGTGAACCGACTAAGATGGAGAAGATATAATGCTGGCTGTTTGGACCTGGGAAGATAAAGTTGACTCTTTCGTGCAAAACAGTATTTGGTGATCCTTGAATAATATATTACTACATATTTTTTACTGAGACGACTACTATGTAGCTATATTGGACAATGGCATAGTCAAAATAATATTGAGCATGGCAGTAAAGAATTGGATTTAATTTATCATTTAATGTATTTGTGAGTTGGAAATATTGAAATTAATTATTATATCAATATTTGGCAAGCTTTAACTATTTTTTAGATTTCAGATTTAAAAAATATTCTTATCCTGAAGCATGTTATGAATTGTTGCACAAATATCAGTTTTCTGAAGTAGGTTCTTATGCATCCACTGTAAGATATATTTTCAAGAATTCAACTTCAGTTGTTAAACTTAGTGTTTAAACAGTATCTGAATTTGCTGATTCTTGCTTTGAACACGCAAATGTTTACTATGATAGAAAAAAGACCCGAATTGAGATTCAAACAAATATTAAATCTTTAATGTGTAGGATACCTACGTATATAAATGCCACTGCATTCATATTTGTAGAAACAGACTTAGATGAAGTCAAAATTTTCGAAAAAGACTTATTGTTAAATGGCACAACCACAGAAATTCTAATCGATACTCCTTTAACCAGCGAATAAATATCTTTATTTAAAAATTACCCTTCTAGAATATGGTTTTAATAGATAGGCGCGTATGAAATAGATGAATTACCAATTTAAAGTGCAATAAATTCTGATATTCAGTAAATAATAAATTACTAGTTGCTTGTTCTGGTAATATCATGTACTTCAACGTGATTCATTGTCTTATTCTATATGGGAATGAAATAGTGCTATGCTGCATACAAAGGAAGAGCTAAACCAAAAATAAAAGATATCAAAGAGAACGACGGATTGGACTGAAAAGTTAAATAAATAATATTAAATAATATTTTTGAATATGAATAACATATGAAGGCTGGGAAAGTGACCAACTTTATTGGTTTTTACTCCTGAAAACAGGATATAAAAAGCAAAATCACTTTTTAAAAAAGCTATAAAATTATTCATGTTTTCATCTTTCTATTATCTTACTTTCTTAGTTCAATTTTTACATTAAATTCAGTCAAATTCGTGAATATAAACGATTTTATCTTCATCTTCACTATCTTCAGCTGTAATTCCGTAAAGTGGTGTTGAGGGCATTCTTTTCTGTTACCACCTTCTCTGTTTGTTTATTTCAATTTGGCTTCCGCATCTGCATACATCAGCATTTGTAACGTTATTATTTTTGAGTTTGATTAAAGTGTTGGAAAGTAATTTGTACGGTTTTAAAATGGTCAGCCAGGTATCAATATCAAAAACTCCGTTGTTCAGTTCTTTTATTAAAACGAGCTGTAAATTATTTCGGTTGAACGTGACGAGAATTTACTTTAAAAACGAATCTACAAGAGCTTATTTATTCACGATTCGTTATTTATGTTGAATTTGAATTAATGGTGCACAAATCGTGATTGTCCGTTTCTATCGTTTTGTTTATTATCTGCTTAACATGAGTGGAGCGGGAACGTAGTGGACAGGATATTTTAAGATAACTTACCTCAAAATGTTAAAACCTGAACGGATGAAATAGTACTGAATTAATTTGAGGACATGCATGGCTTGGAAACATTGTATATTAATTGGAATCTATTTTGCAAGCGGCTCCAGGGATTTTATCTTCTAAATCGTTTGAGCTGAATCGAAATCTTCATCAATCTGATTTATCGTTGAATATAACGCAGCCCTGAATCTTTAATCTGTAATGCGCGTTAAATCCCAAACCAACTCATCCAAAGTCTACTTCTGGGATTAAGACAATGAAGGCAACTCATTAGACAACATTATGAAGTGGACAACTAAACAAATTACTACATATTGCAAAATTATCACATGTATTTCATTATATTTTTAATTCTTTAAAATTATGAAAAATCGACACCAATGGGGTTTGAACCCATGCTCCCAATGGGAAATTGATTTCAAGTCAATCGCCTTAACCACTCGGCCATAGTGTCACGATAACTTAATTTTTATTTACTATAGTGAGCAATATATATTTAGAAGAAAGAAATATATAAATTGATATAGTTATACCAATACTGCTTTAAATGTGCTGAGATTGAATTATTAATATATTTAAACTACAAGAAGCATATAATATAATTATTCCACTTCTTCGTGTAATAAATTAAACTAAGTTATATATTGATAAAATAACAATGAGGGAAAATATTTATCCCAACTGGGGGTGAAATATGATTGATTTTTTTTAACCAGAATACATTATTAAATTAACTTTCGTTTATGTTAGCTTTTCTGAAACAAATAAAATGAGTATGCCTTTATTGAATAAGAAGACAATACATACAAAATACAAACATTATAAACAGCAAATATGGTTTCATTCCTTGTCGGGTTATAATAATGTTTGTTTATACTTGGATTCTTTCTCTCTTAGTTATTGTACTTTAGCTAATTTCTTTGTTCTCAGCTATTGTTACACATCGAGAGACTTTTGCAGTTTCTTCATTTTAGTTGTGAGTTCTTCCTTTCTTTTAAGTTATTTTTAGATTTCGTTTGATTACTTGTTGTTGTTCATCGAGAATTTAGTAAGTTTGTGGCATTTGCATGTATTTAAGCCAACTATCTTACTGTTAACTGCGTTGACTTTAGCTATTTCGTTTTATTCTTATTATTTGAAAGTTACCGTGCAATTATTTACATTTAAGCTTTGAACACTGCTATTAACTAACACTGCAGATGATACAGCTTCTATGTGCTTTGCGTCAATTTCTGACGTTAGATTCGATGATACGAGGTGCAGGAAATCAGTTTATATTTATTTTTGGTTTTCGCCGCGCATCTTGCAGTTAGTCAGATCAATTCTTCCCCATTTTCCTTTCAGGCACTCCAGGTCAATGTGTTCTTCTGAGCTGTAAAGTTTTAAATTGGCTAGATTTGGTTTGAAGTTATCGCCCATTTAAAACTTGTGGCTGAGTTTGTTAATTTTCCCTTTTGTGTATTCTATTGTTAGGTTTTCAACGTTAGCCTCGTTGAATTGTTGATCGTAATTAAACGGGTAGGAATCGCACACTATTAATTATTTAACACTTAAGATTTAATCATTTAAGCTTGAACTAGAATTAGAGATTTTGCAATTGTTTAATTATAAATTATTCCAAGTACCTCTTATTTGGCTCAGATCAACGTCAAGTTCAATCAGTTTCAGGTTCTGACTGGAGCCAAAATTTTAAAACGGTTCACTGAACAGGTTAAGTTTTGAGTGAATTTTTTGGGGCTCAGTTCAATTATTAATTCGTCACAGTGGCCGATTAATTAACTTAGAGTGAACTGAGAGCTGCTGAAAGTAACTTTACTTGAGTTGAAGTTGTTCATTTTATTAACGCAAATGCAGTTAATGAATTGAACGTCGCGCCAGTTTCCCTGCAAAGTTGAAAGGTCAACATGCGTGTCCTTGAACTGCAAAGATTTAAGCTAATTACTGTTACGGGAATGAATCACGGGATAATATAAAGATATCAAGGTTTTCGCTGGATAAAGTGATAGGTAGGTAGTTTTTGCATTTTCAAGCTGCTTAGCGCTGAGTATAGTGTCCAGGAGCAACAACTCATTGATACTCGCGCTCTAAAAATTTCCAATACACTAGCACTAGCAAAGAGACAAAACATTCAGCTCAGGGATTAGTTCCAAATTTATTTCAAGATCGTACATATAAACTTAATTTGCAACATTTCCTATATTGCGAATATCGAATTCATGACCATAAGCAAAAATTTCAAGAATATTAAAGCCCTCTCCTTCAAACTGCTTCAAATTGTTTTCACATTCAACCTCACCCATGTCCCATTCTATTAACAAGATTTTGTCCCTTCTTGTATACTTGAACGACATTTCAGAAGTGAAAATTTCTTATAAATTGCATCATTATTTATACTTGTTATAATAATTATTCGCTTCAATATTACAATGTTATCAATAACGCGGTAATCCGCTCAGCCCACTTTTATTCAGCTTCAGTTCACCCTAACGAACATAAGCACAAATTAAATAGATCTAATATCTAATAAGCTCCAAATATAAAATTAACTTCAAATAAATCTCCAAAATCTCGATTCTGCTTCAACGTACACTTTAGCGCTCAAATCAGAAATATAATAATCCTTTCTCTTGAATCCGTAAAAGTAGAACTAAATCTAATTCAGTGATTTACTAATTGTTTTCACTCCACGTAGTTTTTCTCCTTTTTCGTATTTATACTCAAAGAGTCATTTAATCTTTAATTAGAGTAACATAATTCAAAAAACACAACCTTTTCTAGTTACGAAATAAGTTCAAATCCCATTGAATTCAAACGGAACACTATATTTGAATTTCAACGACCAGTTCTGGGTCAAAGAGAGCGTTAAAATCCTTGGCACCTACATAAACCAAACTACACGTTTAGAGGTGAATTAAGGTCCTTAAATTAACACTCTAAATTTGAAAACAAACTTGAACTAAATCAAATTTAGTGCTGAGATGCGAATTTTGATTTGCTCATTAACGGATTTCTTCGTGAAAGAAGCGGAAACGAGCGAATCCGTTAAAATTCAGAAATATTTGATGACGGGGAGTGGAACGGAAGAGGATAAAGTGCTTTTTGTTAATTTCATTTAAATTCTGAAGGAAAAGGAACTCATCGTTCAAAATGTGAATGTGAGTGAACAAATTGGAACGTTCACACTATAATCGCCAATTCAAATTTAAAACATCAGAACGGAAGAGATAGAAGAAGATAATAAACTTTTAAATTACGTTTTGAACAAAAACGAAAATAATAAATAAAATGAAACTAAACAAAACTAAATTCTTTCAATAATTTAAAGCAATAATATAAATTAAGGAAGTGGATCAAATACAACGAATAAAACGTCAAATACGAGCAGAAACACTCAGAAGTACACCAGAAAATACATCCCAGTAAATAACTATAATAGCCTCAGCTTCTCAAAGTCAAGCGACAAATCACTCATGTAAAGCAAAGAAATTACAATTTTATCCGATCCGATTTCAGACAGAATTGTAATTCCACCATACACTGAAATGAGCTGCTAAACAATTTGTAGCAACCACATTTCAACTCAAACTGAATCGAATACTGTTGATCAAATAACTCAGTGCCCTGAAATAAAAGTTGTAAAACCGAATTAACAAAGAATTCCAAATCTAAACGTTAAAACAAACGCCCAAATTCAAAAACAGTTCGCGAAAACGAAAACGGAAATATCAAAAGCAACTTTAAACAGTACAAAGTAACCAACCACAAGAATTCCAGTTAAAAACGCGGTTAAAAAGTGAATTATACAGCAGACCATAAAATACTAACTCTTGTTTAATCCACTTCAAAATCGAGCATAAAAATAATTATATATATTTAAAAATAGCATTGGTCGTATACTTGGTAGCGCTCGCACTGCAAAGAGTATTATTATATTGCATTTCCAAACTGAAGGTTCCTGTTGATTATACGAATATGCTACAAAAGTTTGATAAACAAAGTTACGAATTACAATCGCTTACTCCAGAAAGAACTTTATGTTTTTAAACGGATATGTGATATATAATTAGTGAAATTTTAACCCTTTACTTTTATCATTTAATAATTCCTAAAATAAATAAAGTAAAGTAAAATGTTAAAATGCTATTAATTAGCTACATAAAATCAATATGGCTGTGTAGCTCAGTCGGTTAGAGCATTAGTCTCATAAGCTAGGGGTCACGAGTTCAATCCTCGTCACAGCTATTTTTTCATATTATGAATTACAAATAACACATAAAAATTAATATTTATTGTTTTTGACTTAATTTAGTTATGTGCAAAATATAGATGTAGTGTAGATTAAATTTAACTTCAATAATTTTTATATATAATGATATACTACTTCTATATTTACAAATTGCAACCACTTTCTAAATGGGAAATGTAATAGACAGCGTTATGTCTAAATAACAACCATATTTGCTTTAAAATCAACTGAGAAATGTATTTAAGTTAAACTAAGAAGAAAATAAATATATTTGTATTGATAACAATCATTTATATGTAATAGGCAACCGTCTTGAAATTTATAAGTAGTTCAGTTAGTTATCCGCTTTCCGACGGCTATGCAAATTAAAATTATTATAACAACAATCCAATCAGCATATCACCTCATTTAATCACCCCAGTAATTTGCAACAATATAATATACGTTTAGTGTTTTGAGAAAATATTCAGGATATGTAAAAACAGGCTTATTTATGTTGCTTAAATTCCAGAATTAAATTTGTTACTTTCTTCTTCATTTTACGGCCGTCTATTTTCCTTTAACGATCATTTATATGTTCAGAACAACCGGAAACGCGTTTATGTCTTATCAGAAGATAAATTTAAATTTGTTAAGCTCACTAATTTGAATTTTATATCCACTTCTGGTGGGTTATTTGCATATGACAGATTTGCGTTTTATGAAATATAAAATGATTTCACCGAAAAAATGCTATTCAACGTTGAAAACGGGAAGATACTATTTTCCAACACAGTTATACTGATTATAGAATGTTCAAATGGAACATTCACGTTTGATGTGTTCACCAAGAAAATAGTTAAAACGGATACCTTTAAATAAAATCTTATGTTAGGTCATGTCGGACTTTAACCTGAATAGGGATGCAAAGTTGACGAAAATATGGTGAAAATGCATTGGAAATACTGGAACCAAGTTTAAAACAAACAAACGCTCCACAATGCATAGTTAATGAATGTATTGAAGCTTAAAACATATAACATTTATTCTTGCGTTGAACTCAACAAATTATATATTTACGATGAGAAACTGCGAATTTTGAGTAAAACTAGTGTCAAATACAATTTTTACTCAGGATTCAAATCAGAAAAGTATATTTAGAACTCCGACGAGCAAGTACATTTATACCGACAAGTAATTGTAAAGAATTAAGTATTTTATCAACTATTTGATAAATTACTACTTTTGAATAAACATAAACTGATTACAATCGCGAAAATCCCATAATTCGAGCAGCATTTCAAGCTATACTCTACTTGGCAATCTCAGCTTTTCAGTTTAAGTAATAAACTGTATTGTATTTCTTTTAATTCACTTTTTGTGTTTGATAAAACTTTCAAACCTGTGATGACGCTTGTTGGCTAAGCATTCCAGTTTTGTGATTTAGTGTTTGTTTTACAGCCACTATAATTGTTGCAATTAAATGTAGATTTTACTACAACAATTATTTACCAAATTCAAGCTTAACTCAATGGTGATGTGCTCGTGAATAGAACTTTATAAATTTTAAGCTGTTCTAATGGTATCATGCACCTACACAATGGAAGCGAGGACGTGTTCATTGACTTGGTTTTGAAGCAAAAAATTGATAGTGACAATCGCATGCAAACGAACAATTATCTATAGAAATTCACCGAGTAGCGCGAATCGTGTGAACTAGATGCGCTTATTACATTTTCCATTCGATGCGTTTACCAAAAAAACTTTTTTACTGACTAAATGAATTGCATTCAAAAATAACTAAATACATCTGAAATAAATACTAAGTCTTTCAAATAACGAATCCTGAACACGTTTAATAGTGTGAATTAATAAATTGGAAGAATGACAGCAACATTTGTGAACAATTTCAATGAATAAAGTAATCAGTGAGTCGCCATAGTTAATAAAACGGTTCTAAAGTTCCTATCCTTTCAAAGAATATATTTTTAGTAAATTCAAGAGTGAATATCTATCATACAAATATCTTATCAAGATAATATATGTTAATTACAGCAGTTCCAGAATTTCTTCGCCTCTGTCCATGATAAGATCTTCTGATAAAATCTTCTAATTTAACTTAAATTATTATTTGTGGATTATAGGTTTATCTGCACATTATAATTTTATTCCACTCCTCCATCCTTCTCAATGAAAGAGAGAAAATAACATAGCATCACAACTAAGCTAAAAAGTGTTAAATTTTCATTCAAACGTTAAAAATTCCCAATATGGGGGTTAAATGATGTTATTGAATAACGCACTGCTCAGATTACAATATTTAAATTCTAATTATATTTAAATAATAAGGAATTGAAGTTTATGACCACATTTCAGTTTCAATATTAATATATATCGCTATATCATTGTTTAATTTATTATTAAATGTTAATTGTTATTACTTTTTCATACAGATATTGTTTTTTGCTTTTAATTACTATTTTAATTACTATTAGTAGACTAATTTATAATCAAGAAAGCGACATGTGAATGATATGAACGTTGTAATATGTGACTTGTTTATATTTTATATTGCTTTTAATTTTAACTATACATACATAATTTTTTAAATGACAATTATAATATTTATAAATATGTTAAAGCTATTAATAATTCCACTTTAACATGAGTGATAGTAGTGAATATTCATCTGATTCTTATGCTTCAAGCGATAATGATCATAATATATTATGCAGCTAGTTTTATTCAGAACAATAGATAATATAACCAGTTACAAAAGATTTTTATGGTTAGATAGAAGAGTTGATAAATAGAAATAAATATAAGTAAAAGGTGCAGCAATGCCCTTATTAACTGGATGATGGAGTCGTTAATTTGAATCATGATTTCATAAATTCAACTAAGTGTGATATTGTTAATTTAAACTACTCAGGTAATTATGAGCAAGTAGATATAGCTAATATAAGTAAAATTACGTAGAAAGTCGAGAAAATAAGTTTAAGAAAAGCGTCTGTGAATCTAAGTCAGCTAAATATGCCTGTTAACAAACTATTGTTGCTAATGTGTAAAATTAACGGTTCTTGGGGCACTCTGTTTAGCTGTGATGAGTTAATGGTGATTATTAATGAACATTAGGACACTGATTGGATTACTTAGGCAAACTACGTGTAATTAACCATTTGTTTTACAAATTTCAGTTCACAGTTGTACAGCGTGTTGTAAAAGTGCAGTATGTATTAAAATTTGCAGTAAATAAGCATCACTGAATCAACTATTGACATGTAGCTTATTACTTGGTTCATAAAAGACCTTATATTTAGAGAGTGCAAATTAGTCGGAAATGCCTCATTAAATGTGAATAATTTATGCATTATTGATTGTGAGCTAACTACCTCATAACTTTTGAGCAGTAAAATAAACAGTTTAACCCTTTAAAACGTTTATGACGGTTCAATTGATTGTTACAACTCATTCGAGTACGAAACGTTTTGCACAACAATAAACGACGTGCCGGACGTAAATATTTTAATCATTTCTGACTGTTTATTCAAATTACGCAGTACCTCCACTCCGAAAGCGAATTAACTGGATTTGAAGGGGGTAAATTCTGGATGGGTGCCATTTTCGTTCTTCGCGAATATAAACAAAATTAATTGCAGGTGCTTAAATTAGTATGTTATAAAATATAAATAACAAAGTACGAATCAGGAACAGATTCGGACCTAAAATTATTTAAAATTAACTGATTTAAGGTCTGGAAGCGGAGAAAAGGAGGAAATTGTGAAAATAATTCATGAAAAAATTAACAAAATGCTGAAAATGGAACTGGAACTGGGATTTGGAAGGGAGTGAATTATTATTTTAAGAATTATATTTAAAATATTTACTAATTTTTCATCACAATCAATTAGAGAACCATAGACATATTTAAAAATCAGGTATCATATCTCTGGTATTTTAAGCTAGTCTAGTGAACTAGTGTCTAGTGATGCTTGTGTAATATGAAATATAAAATGATAGTTATCACTCCATACCGCCAGTGTAACTTAAATTATGATTTTGTAGTGATAATTTTGATTTATCAAGTGGTTATTATATTTCAGCAACTTAAAATCTTTTTCTGAGCTCTTTGGTGTAGAAATACAGGACAATTCCAGTTATTGCAGAATATATCGTTACACAACACGCACAGCAGATACCAACAATTACCCGTTATTCATCTTATTCTGAACTATTTCAGCTTCATTCGCGGTATCTTTAATAAGAAATTGATTTGACTTGAGTTTGTATTATTCTGCGTTTGTTAGATTTGTAATGTAAGTGTAGTTTATAATTCTAGTTTATAATTCTATTTTAGCATTCTGGGGAATATTTAAACGTTTTTCCTGTATTGATGCAAACTACGGCTTAACAGCTTATGTTATCTTGTTATTCCGGTGCAGTTCGTTTCTGGACAATTTGATTCGACGCATTTTTAGATTTGACAATAAGTTGAGTTATCCGCTTCACTACACGTTTACATACTTAAACAATAAGAATCATTTTAAACTTTGGAACAATAATAATCCGTTCCACTCCTGAACATAATTACATTTTCTGAAAACTCTTATAAAGCGTTTTAGCTGACCATGAAAATATCTTAGTATTTATAGTCGGCATCTCGAATAAAATAATCCGAGACTCCACTTTTAACTAAAACGGCGTTTTTATCAGAATACATGTAAATCGAATTATTGGCCTTGAAGACATAACAATATTTTGCGATCAGTGAGTATTTGAACAAAATAGTATAAATTCCTTAGCGTTATATATTTATTCGTTATTAAAAAATTTTTATTTCACTCCAAAACCAATATGAGAAGTTCAAATTCTGCATTTTTCAAATTCCTTAAAGCGGGGTCTGTGGTAAAATTTTATCATTATAAAGGCTGAAACCTTCACCAAAGTTATTATACGTTATTTACTATAACATAAAATGTACATCATCTTAATTACAAAATCGATTTTGATGAATTCAAAGAAATATTTGCCTTTAATTCTTGCCCGCCATAAAATACATATATGGCACCACAACTCTTTGAGATACAAAGAATTAGCTTTATTGAAGCTAATTGAAAGTTTCATAATTATTTGGTCCAAAAAGAGAGCAAAATTAATATAGAAAGTAACAATAAAGTCAACTTTCCAGATTATCTAAATATTTAACCCCACATGTAAGTTTCATTTTACTAAAGTATTAGACTTAATGAAAAAATAACATATTTCATTATTTGAACTAATGCTGAATTACAAAATAGAAATTTTTGAATATTTTAAAATTAATCCGTAGATTAATTAGGTCATTATTGAAGAACAAAATAGAGAAACAAGTTTAGTTTAACTTTACTCTATTTAGAACTAAGATAGAAATTAACGCGAATTTTGTGAATTCAAGTTTTGTTTATAATAGAGTTAGATAATTTTCAATAATAATTTTGTAACTTATACATATACTTCTAACTATGATTTAAATAAATATTTTATATTTGAGAATTTGAAAAATTTTGTTGCATTTTTCATTGAAAATACAGCACTTGAGCTGAAATATAATACGTACAGGATAATGTGTAATATAACACAATATTATATTATATACAATTAACAATTTTTTAATGAGACGTCACATCACTATCCGGTTAAACAGTTAACGTAATATTTGAAAATAATTTAATTACATTTGGTTGGTAACTATTGTCAGTTTACCATTTTATAATAGATATTATATACGTAGTATCATATATAAATATTATCTCAACACATACATTTTTAAAAAATTTGCTGTTATTTTGATAAACTGAATTTTTAATAACTATAGTAGGTGACTTTAATTGCAGTATTTATTATTATACTTAATATCTACTTCAATATTAGTATTATTACTAATATGTATTGTGTTGGTGTTATTAATTATACTTGATGAAAAACAGGTACTTTTGAGAAAGTTAGTTTCGATAATGTTCGAAAGAGTATATATTTAATATATAATAGTCCATATAATATTTTATTGTTTTTAATATTGATAAATATTTATTTAATATTTTAAAATCGAATCTGCAAAATATAATAAATCAAATTTTAAAGTTATTTAAGATAATAAAATTATTAACTTATATATGATCAACATAATGAACCAATCTGTAGCATTTGAAAATGTCTCTAATATACAAAATAATTTTTGTAAAAAGTGATAAAAATTGAAATGGAGGACTAAAAGTAGACTATAGACATTGATATTGAAATAAAGTTGTAAGTTCAATCAATAAATATAAACGCCCTTATGCTATACCTCTAGACTATGCTAGTCCAATAAACCAGGAAAATCAGACCTTGGTTTTAGTGTGTTTATAATTAATAATTTCGATAAAATAAAAATTTATTCGTCGCACACCTTCAATGAGATATCTAAATATTATATAAATTTCACTCCATCTCTTCTCTTCACACAAAATTGTTATGTCCTTGAAGTACATACACTCCTTTTTCATTGTAAGATTTCTACCAATTTAAATCGAAGATATATTACTGCCAATCAACCTCTCGCACTAATTATCCACTGGGGCTATTATTCCACGCGTATTCGCACCTCGAGCGTACACATCCCCGTTTTTCATGTGAATGAACAAATAATCGTGATTTTTAGACGGATCTATGTAGTCAATATCTTCGATGTTATGATTGAATTATAGTTAAACATAATCATGAGGCAAGTTTGAAGGTACTTGATTACAGAATAGATTTTTAGCATTATTCGCATTAGTACTACCCGCACGAACTAAGATTTAATTATTAGTTAGCACAAACAGTAAGTTGCTCGTACCAGCAATTTGCGCTATACCATTAGGCGGCAGTTTATCCAAAGTATAACGAGCAAAGGCAGTATGTTGAAATAAACTTGTTTCTTAATGATAAAGCAAACCAGATTGAGTTACAAACCATAAATCATAATCATTGTAACAAAATATCTATTTTACATTGGTAACATTCAAATCAACAAATTCATACTGAATTTAATAAAATAAAGATTGATTGATTCCTTTAGCTTGTATAGTTCCATTAGTTAAAAGTTGATAAACTATATTATCACATACTACAGTATCCACAATTTGCGTTTCTTTTGAAACTTCAGATAATAATATTCCATGTGGATACCAGAAATTTTACATCAATGCATGCTAATAACTTAAAATTACAATCATTGGAGTGTATTTTTTCAGCTTAACACTCATGACTTATTATTAATATTTAACAAATAATGAAAATAATTAAGCTATTATATACTTATAATATACTGCAATATACAGTGTAGTTATTAAAATATACTAATATATAATTACAGTATCTATCTTCTAACTTACATTAAATAGTTATTAAACAATATTTATAATTAAATACTCATTTATATACTAAATACTTATTCAAATATTCTAAGTATATTTAAAATGTAATTTATTTGTGTGTTCTATTTGTGAATTATTGATTATTGAGGATTATGAAGAACATTATATGATGATATAGGACCTATATCATCATTATATTATTCCTACTATTTAAGATTTATCAAAAGAAATTCTTTTAAATTTTTGAATTTTAAACTGAACCAAGTGGACAAACTTAACACTCCCTGCATTGATTATTTTTCCAGAGATCCAATGCAATTTTAACAGTTAGCGGAATTATAAAACGAAACCATTTAATTCATCGCAAATACACTGATTATTATGATAAAATCCCATTATGGACAAGACTGACATTAATTATTTACTGCTATTTATTGAGTGTTTCCACAGTTCTTACACGAAGTTGAATCGAATTTGGAATCTCAAAAATATTCCTGACCTCACATGGGTTCCTAAAATCCCAGTGTTTTTGTAAAATATGTCAGATAGTTAACTTGATGATTACTTTAGACCCAAGCCGTTCCAAAAGCGTTATAGTATGTAGACTCAAGAATAGAATACATCTAACAATTCAGATTATCCAGAGTCGTTCGACTGGACTGTAAATAGACCAGAATGTATCAATTTTGTATCTCAAATGGGAGTTTGTGATGCATCAGACACATTTACAGTTTTTCATATGCTAAGCGATCAAAGATGCATCAAAGGTTTAGATAGTGAACGCATATAATATTCAGAGCAATATTATATGAGTTGTAACAACACAGAATAGATTTGCGATGATTATGAATTCGGACATTTGGATGACCATGGAACTTAACTAAGCAAAGTTCTAGATTTCTTATTTTTGCACGGAAGTGTGCCCAGTCAATGTGTCTAATATCTTTCAGGGCTTTCAGGAAAATCTTACAAATGTCCAACGTAATGCGATGATGGATCTGAATTGCCTAGACTTATAAGGATACAGCAATCAGTAACTGTTGCCAGCTCAAGTGACTACTGGTCCAAATACTTTGACGATTAGCTCAAGTAAGCTATCACAGTTAACGGACCTGCAGAAATTGTATTTAAAGGATATGAAGATTTGGTGTATTACAGTTCTGGAATATACACTCATCAATTTGGAAACTATCTGAAGCAATATCGTGGAGAAGTAGTTGGTTGGGGAAACGAAGACGGGGTACTATTTTGGAAACTTAAAATGCCATTAGGCGAAGAATGGGGAGAAAACGGTTTTCTTAGAATCGCACAAACAGAGCTTGATCCTTACGCCTCATCTATAACCGTGTGAGATAATAATCCCCAAATTATTTCATTTACTAAATAGTGTATCTAATATATTCTACGTACAAATATCGAGAAACTCTAGAGACTGTTATGTAACGAAGAATTCTGTCTCAACATAATGTTCAGTTTTGAATAATAGTTTACATAAAATATATTATTTAAATTAAATAATTTAATTGTGTTCCACTTTAAATGAGCACAAACAGTGAATCGGACGAGCAATCCAGCTCTTCCTCAAACAATATGTTGTTCAACTTTGATTTTGACTCACAGCCGTTGCCCACCAGCATTCCTCTCTAAGTATTCATTGGTAGCATGAAGCAGTTTCAAAATCGTCCGAAGCATTTGGAGCACTCGTACTATATTTTAAACAATGAAGTAAATATAAACGCGGATTTCATTAACTCAAAAGAGTTTGACGTATTTAGTCTACACTTCACAGGCGAGTTTTAATAGTTCAACTTTAAAAATTTAATTAGCATAAAGTAGCAGGCTGAACAAATTACTCTGAACAAATGCACAGTTGATTTGAACTGCCAAATAGTTCGGGCGGAAAATATAGACTTTTTAGACTGTTTCGTGACCGGAGAAGCCCAAGAACTGTTATGTTACAATTTAACGGTGCAAACGACGGGGCAAGATATTATATGGATTAAGTAATAGTACGCGAGTGCAATATATTTGAGGCTGTATTAGTTCAATTCTGCTCAGCTACAATAACTGGAGGTAATCGGTAAGTATACGAATATAAAAAATATAACCATAGATCAGTCCGAAATTGACTTGAAAGTGTTTCGTATTAGTTTGAACCAACTAGAGTTCAGACACTGCACCTTGATTAACTCAGCCACTTATTTGAAAATAAACGAACTATGTTTCTACGAATCGCAGTTCCGCACCTCACAACTGAGGAACGCATGCGTTAATCATCTCACAATAATAAACGACTCAGACTGGAGCATTAACAGCATGTACGGCTTTTATGCGCACCTCGAAACTATCATCGACGATCTTCTAAATACTAATAAATTAACAATCGACACGTGCATATTCAAACTTAAAAGCTACTGCGCTCCACACGCCGATGAATTGCTGCTGAATATTCGCCACCCTGAGCGAATCTGTTTCAACTTCTTCGTTAATATCAAATCAATTGTATTCCAGGAAAACGAGCCATAAATGTACTAGAAATGGAAGGAGCTAGTTGTTTAAGACAAACTGGTAAAAGACAAATTAAAATAACTGCTAGATAAAAATGTATAAATATTTGAGAAACATAGAGAAATAATTAAATTCGCTAAACAAAAACTCGAAAAAATGGAAGTTTAGTTTTCAAACGGGAGAGAATGAAGGGGAAAGCTTCAATAGTATGAAGAATTTGAATTTTTGACTAGCATTTGATAAATAGAGTCTGAATTCGAGGTACTGTAGAAATGTAACAACGATGTAAAATAATAATATGACTCACTCAACAAATAAGGAGGCGGTTCTTGTCTTATATTTTCTAGAAGTCGATACTATTATTGTTGTTAACAATCATGATTTTGAAAATGTAGTATATCTTACTTTATCTCATCATATAACATCACACATTATTATAAATAACAATAAATACATTAATTAAATATTTATTATTAGATTACGCGTATATTATTTTTATCCAATAGAAACATTCACTCCAATGGAATAACAACTGAACATAAGATAGCTTCTAAAAGAGATGATGGGGAAAGCTAACATTGGAGTTTTAGACATTGTAAAATATTCGAAGCACGTTTGCAAACGCGATATATCTTTTGGAAAACAAGTTAAGCTTCCACAGAATTTTAAAACATATGTGTTTTTAGCTGCTCAAATGGCGAATTATAGATGCCTTCCAATGATCATGAAACCTCTGAATTACATAAATATGATAATAGGCTCAACTGTAGATTAAATGGACTTCAAGTCCAATTATTTATCCATGACAACATAGAAGAGCACTCTTCAATACTTGTATCAAACGTCAAAATACGGTTATTCTGTTGATAATTTAGTGTATTTTAGTGTTCAGCAGTCGAACACAACCATGTACTTGCCGTATTTTTTTGTGTTCAAACAACAAAACGGTTCGCTTCTTATTATTATAAGAGGAACGGTAACAAAGGCAGATATGCTTACTGACATAGACGCACAGATCTTTTAACTGAATTATAAAGAGCAAAGTCATTATTTTCACAATGGATTTTACCAAACGGCTTTCAATTTAATATCACAACTTAAGAAAATAGGGTGCAGTTTAGAAAACTCAGAATTCGTCGGCCATTCGATGGGAGCTGCCATTGCTACTATATGTGTGCTTTTATTAAAAATAGAAGGAATTGAAGCCAAAGGCATGGCGTTCTCACCACCTCCTAGCTGTGACTTGACTACTTGCAAATATTTAGAATAAAACCTGAAAACATATATTATCGAATAAGACCCCGTACCAGAGCTGAGCGTATACGCCGTTAGAAATATGATAGATAGAATCGGCAGCATAAAAGCAAAAGGAACGAAGCAGATAAAAGCGACGCGGGATTTGTCTAGCATTACCAATCAGGATCTTTTCATAGCCGGAAAACTATTCATAAGCAACAAAGGAAAGTGGTTCGAAGTGGATAGACACGAGTTCAGCTAGCTGTCTTTGAATATCAGTAGTTTACTCGATCATCTCAGTGTGAAATACGTGTTGGATTATTGCGAGTGAGTTTCTAAATATATTCAGAACCATAATATTTATACCTTCATTCTCACTCTCAGTAGTTATATTTTAACGGCCCGTGAAGTCTCATCACATTTTCATCCACGTCGAAATACGCGTTGAACTCCGTTATGTTTAGCTAGTAGTAAGTATGCTCAGTTATTAATTTCTTTGTGAAAACAACATTCATTTCACCAAGTACAAAGTTCGTAAGTAGACTTCTTGAAACTTTATGTTGTATACACGCTGTATACTATCATTTAATAAATATTACATTCTGTTGTTATATCATTTACAATGTTTTAAACATATATTCTATTATAAATATAACTGCGTATCTTATCTTATCCTCAAATTTATGAATATAATTATTATTATTAAATTAAAATTTTAATAACTAGTAAAATAGCACACCACTTCACGTTATGACAAGTCTTTTGATTATTTTCTGTAATAACATATAATTGACTGATCGACTTGAGCTTCTCAAAAATATTCCTGACCTCACATGGGTTCCTAAAATCCCAGTGTTTTTGTAAAATATGTCAGATAGTTAACTTGATGATTACTTTAGACCCAAGCCGTTCCAAAAGCGTTATAGTATGTAGACTCAAGAATAGAATACATCTAACAATTCAGATTATCCAGAGTCGTTCGACTGGACTGTAAATAGACCAGAATGTATCAATTTTGTATCTCAAATGGGAGTTTGTGATGCATCAGACACATTTACAGTTTTTCATATGCTAAGCGATCAAAGATGCATCAAAGGTTTAGATAGTGAACGCATTTTATATTCAGAGCAATATTATATGAGTTGTAACAACACAGAATAGATTTGCGATGATTATGAATTCGGACATTTGGATGACCATGGAACTTAACTAAGCAAAGTTCTAGATTTCTTATTTTTGCACGGAAGTGTGCCCAGTCAATGTGTCTAATATCTTTCAGGGCTTTCAGGAAAATCTTACAAATGTCCAACGTAATGCGATGATGGATCTGAATTGCCTAGACTTATAAGGATACAGCAATCAGTAACTGTTGCCAGCTCAAGTGACTACTGGTCCAAATACTTTGACGATTAGCTCAAGTAAGCTATCACAGTTAACGGACCTGCAGAAATTGTATTTAAAGGATATGAAGATTTGGTGTATTACAGTTCTGGAATATACACTCATCAATTTGGAAACTATCTGAAGCAATATCGTGGAGAAGTAGTTGGTTGGGGAAACGAAGACGGGGTACTATTTTGGAAACTTAAAATGCCATTAGGCGAAGAATGGGGAGAAAACGGTTTTCTTAGAATCGCACAAACAGAGCTTGATCCTTACGCCTCATCTATAACCGTGTGAGATAATAATCCCCAAATTATTTCATTTACTAAATAGTGTATCTAATATATTCTACGTACAAATATCGAGAAACTCTAGAGACTGTTATGTAACGAAGAATTCTGTCTCAACATAATGTTCAGTTTTGAATAATAGTTTACATAAAATATATTATTTAAATTAAATAATTTAATTGTGTTCCACTTTAAATGAGCACAAACAGTGAATCGGACGAGCAATCCAGCTCTTCCTCAAACAATATGTTGTTCAACTTTGATTTTGACTCACAGCCGTTGCCCACCAGCATTCCTCTCTAAGTATTCATTGGTAGCATGAAGCAGTTTCAAAATCGTCCGAAGCATTTGGAGCACTCGTACTATATTTTAAACAATGAAGTAAATATAAACGCGGATTTCATTAACTCAAAAGAGTTTGACGTATTTAGTCTACACTTCACAGGCGAGTTTTAATAGTTCAACTTTAAAAATTTAATTAGCATAAAGTAGCAGGCTGAACAAATTACTCTGAACAAATGCACAGTTGATTTGAACTGCCAAATAGTTCGGGCGGAAAATATAGACTTTTTAGACTGTTTCGTGACCGGAGAAGCCCAAGAACTGTTATGTTACAATTTAACGGTGCAAACGACGGGGCAAGATATTATATGGATTAAGTAATAGTACGCGAGTGCAATATATTTGAGGTTGTAGTTCAATTCTGCTCAGCTACAATAGCTGGAGGTAATTGGTAACTATACGAATATAAGAAATATAACCATAGACCAGTCTGAAATTGACTTGAAAGTGTTTCGTATTATCAACTAGAGTTCAGACACTGCACCTTGATTAACTCAGCAACTTATTTGAAAATAAACTAACTATGTTTCTACGAATCGCAGTTCCGCACCTCACAACTGATGAACGCATGCGTTAATCATCTCACAATAATAAACGACTCAGACTGGAGCATTAACAGCATGTACGGTTTTTTTGCGCACCTCGAAACTATCATCGACGATCTTCCAAATACTAATAAATTAACAATCGACACGTGCATATTCAAACTTAAAAGCTACTGCGCTCCACACGCCGATGCTGAATATTCGCCACCCTGAGCGAATCTGCTTCAACTTCTTCGTTAATATCGAATCAATTGTATTCCAGGAAAACGAGCCATAGAAATGGAAGGAGCTAGTTGTTTAAGACAAACTGGTAAAGGACAAATTGAAATAACTGCTAGATAAAAATGTATAAATATTTGAGAAACACAGAGAAATAATTAAATTCGCTAAACAAAAACTCGAAAAAATGGAAGTTTAGTTTTCAAACGGGAGAGAATGAAGGGGTTCAATAGTATCAAGAATTTGAATTTTTGACTAGCTCTGAATTCGAGGTACTGTAGAAATGTAACAACGATGTAAAATAATAATATGACTCACTCAACAAATAAGGAGGCGGTTCTTGTCTTATATTTTCTAGAAGTTGATACTATTATTGTTGTCATGATTTTGAAAATGTAGTATATCTTACTTTATCTCATCATATAACATCACACATTATTATAAATAACAATATATACATTAATTAAATATTTATTATTAGATTACGCGTATATTATTTTTATCCAATAGAAACATTCACTCCAATGGAATAACAACTGAACATAAGATAGCTTCTAAAAGAGATGATGGGGAAAGCTAACATTGGAGTTTTAGACATTGTAAAATATTCGAAGCACGTTTGCAAACGCGATATATCTTTTGGAAAACAAGTTAAGCTTCCACAGAATTTTAAAACATATGTGTTTTTAGCTGCTCAAATGGCGAATTATAGATGCCTTCCAATGATCATGAAACCTCTGAATTACATAAATATGATAATAGGCTCAACTGTAGATTAAATGGACTTCAAGTCCAATTATTTATCCATGACAACATAGAAGAGCACTCTTCAATACTTGTATCAAACGTCAAAATACGGTTATTCTGTTGATAATTTAGTGTATTTTAGTGTTCAGCAGTCGAACACAACCATGTACTTGCCGTATTTTTTTGTGTTCAAACAACAAAACGGTTCGCTTCTTATTATTATAAGAGGAACGGTAACAAAGGCAGATATGCT
Organism: Hexamita inflata; assembly: GCA_963988835.1. Taxonomy (NCBI): domain Eukaryota; phylum Fornicata; order Diplomonadida; family Hexamitidae; genus Hexamita; species Hexamita inflata. The sequence goes on from CAXDID010000002.1 coordinate 32,108, forward strand.
TACTGACATAGACGCACAGATCTTTTAACTGAATTATAAAGAGCAAAGTCATTATTTTCACAATGGATTTTACCAAACGGCTTTCAATTTAATATCACAACTTAAGAAAATAGGGTGCAGTTTAGAAAACTCAGAATTCGTCGGCCATTCGATGGGAGCTGCCATTGCTACTATATGTGTGCTTTTATTAAAAATAGAAGGAATTGAAGCCAAAGGCATGGCGTTCTCACCACCTCCTAGCTGTGACTTGACTACTTGCAAATATTTAGAATAAAACCTGAAAACATATATTATCGAATAAGACCCCGTACCAGAGCTGAGCGTATACGCCGTTAGAAATATGATAGATAGAATCGGCAGCATAAAAGCAAAAGGAACGAAGCAGATAAAAGCGACGCGGGATTTGTCTAGCATTACCAATCAGGATCTTTTCATAGCCGGAAAACTATTCATAAGCAACAAAGGAAAGTGGTTCGAAGTGGACAGACACGAGTTCAGCTAGCTGTCTTTGAATATCAGTAGTTTACTCGATCATCTCAGTGTGAAATACGTGTTGGATTATTGCGAGTGAGTTTCTAAATATATTCAGAACCATAATATTTATACCTTCATTCTCACTCTCAGTAGTTATATTTTAACGGCCCGTGAAGTCTCATCACATTTTCATCCACGTCGAAATACGCGTTGAACTCCGTTATGTCTGGAACGTTGTTTAGATAGTAGTACGCTTCTTCATTATTAGCGTTGAACTGCTTTATTACAGATTCTGTTTCCTCTTTTGACAACGAACAGTCTTAATTCATTACAGTGTACGTAAAATACAATTTTGCCATTGCAGATGTTTGCGATGAAAAATGTGGTTTTCCAAATAAACTTATATCGCACTAAATTTAGTTTAGATAATTTATTTTCAAATTAAGGACAACTCCGGTGTAAACGAGAGTTAAAAACGGAGCGGAAGTAACTTGATAATTTGAACCAGAGAAAACATTCGTGTACTTGTGAAAAATATAGTAGTAGTTATTAATCGAATCAAGAGAAATAATAAGTTAAACCTCGTCGTTCAGCTTATTCAGCGTCACCGGTTCAAACTTATTTGTAATGTACTCGTCAGAATAATTTTAGAAGTTATAAAAGTACCGCTGAAGATTAATGCAGCATATCCCTTACCGATCACCCAGCCATCTACAAAAGGTTCGTCTTTAACCACATCGTAGTATTTTTGTATGTAATGTGCAATCGGATTGTACTGTTTAAAAAGTTTGTTAATAGCAATAGTGGCCGTATTTTCAATATACTCCTCAATTATTGGAAGCATTTAATCTTAAACGAATCCTAAACAAAATTGATAACAGACTGATAAAACCAAGAACTACTACCGCTAAGAATGATTTTGAATTCATCTAACTTTATCTTCGCATTAATAATCTTAGACACAAGTGTATCATAACATTCCACATAGTCACAACGAGTTGTAGCTATCATAGAAAAGCTAGCGTTTTAAATCAGAATCTTGCCACTTCCGCTGTCACTTTAGTAGGGATATGAATTCTGCTGCATTTTCCAGTCTAAATCCAAAACGAACTCGCATCCCATAAAACTGACTTGAGTGATATTGTCTCCGTTGAGGAAAGAAACTGTTTGAGAAACATTAAAATAGGATACAATCATATTTTCGAACAAAAATTGCACACTTGAAACACCCAAATTTACATCAAAGTGTTAGTCTGGAAATTTCAAACCATTGAACAAACCGCTGGATAGATACTTGGTTAAATACGTGTTAGCTCCAGATTGAGTTAATACAAGCTAATAAGCTGAGTCATTGCTATATAGCACTCTCGGAAACATCGAAGTTGAACACATATAAATATTTTAAACGTACATTGGAGTGAATTGGCAATTATTATGTATTACCTGATACAAATTAGACGATTAAATAGATGATTAAAATGAACTTCAACTTTATTTAATATTACATTATGATATCTAGAGATTATTAAATTTGAAACAATACTACAGTAAAAATTCTATTTTAGTGAACATAACAAATTTATAAATGATAATAAAATTATAGATACATTTGTAAATATACAAAATATTGTAGATATAATATTAGTTGAAATAACAAAAGTTATACCCAAAATTAATTCAATATACTTTATAAAAATAGAATCTTCAACACTAAACCAAAATATATTATTTTTAGAAGTGTATAAGAATAAATATGTTATTTATCATTCACCACATCCAATAACAGACCATATATTTGACAAAGCAGCACAATCCTTTTATTAAACACCATTTATGTAATTTGAAGTTGAAGATGAACCGCTAAATGTGTAAGTCCCTTCGCTGAATCCAATAACAATCCCTATATGTTAACCTGTACCATCAATGTGCACAAACTTTATATTTATATTTATTAAATATAAAGATGATTATGATCTTCCAATTAAACCCCCAATAGAATCCATACCAGAAAATGTTGCTTCGGAAATTTGAGAATCTAGTATTGTTAAATTTGCATTCAAAAGCTAAAATCCAATAAAACCGCCAATGTAACTAGTTTGACCTGAACTAATGTTTTATCCAACAACAGTAGCGTTTTAAATTGAACAGTTATTAGCAGATTCATATCCAAATATTAAACCAACAATCCAACCATTTTCGGAACGTAAAGTTGTAGAAGTCATCAAATTTTTAATTTCAGCATAAGTAGAATCATAGTATTGATATCCAACGATCCCAAAATCACCAAAATATATTCCCTAAACAGAAAGAGTAACTGATAAATTTTAAAGATAAGTGTTTCCGCTATTTTTTCCTATAAGACCGAAATAGTAGAACTAAATGGTGGTACTGATAATATTCTGTTGTAAACACACATTGGTTACAGTTATATTACTTGTGGTGGTCTAAACATATCCTACCAAAAAACCATTATTTCTGACGTAATCAGAGCTAAACTTTTGGTTTGAATCAAGTATAATATTTGTTATATTTATAGATGAATCGCTCATAAGAGCTATTACTCCTCCAAATAAATAATAGTAACTCGAAGTATTAGCAGTTACTGAAGCCAGAAGCTAAGTGTTTGAATTATTTCCAATAATCAGTGCAAGATTATTAATTAAGAATGTACTCTTTGTACCAACTGAGCTACCAAACAAATATGACGATCAATTTCCAACGTTGAATGAACTTGGCATGAAGCTCATTTAGTTAATATTAACTGTAGCTGTATTGATATTAAGCCCTATCATAGTTACAGTCAACGTGCTACTGTACTCACCAAACACCTGATAACCTGAAATATTAAAAACGCCCTTTATGTTGTTTATTAATGATATATTTCCACTTGAAGGACTAAAACTTAAATTAACAAGTAAGTTATTTATAACTGCATTTATCGATGTAGACGTGATTAAATTTAATTATGAGGCAGTTAAAGCAATTTACTTAGACATTTTTGAAACAATATTCATTTGATTAATTGCTATTGATGTTGCAGTGGAAGATAAAATAAATGATCCACCACTTATTATTTAAGTTCCAAATTAAATTTTCAAGTTTATAAACGTGCTTTGTGATTAGAATAGAGGTTTAACAGTTGTGTATATATTATCTTAAAGATCGATAAATGCGTTTTGAACAATGGTTTACGTTGGGAAAACATAATCAGCAGAAAAACTATCTTAACTAATCTTGTGAGTTACAATTTAAATATCGAATGAAGAACTATAGATTTTAGAACTGCAAGATAACTAATTTTCTTACTATATTACATAACATTAACCAGGAGCAGCTATGTTCAAACATTGAATTAATATACTAAGAGTTTTGATTTGTTTTTTCTGTTATATAATAAATTCATTTGATAGCTTTAGAGATAAGCCCAATTAAGAAATATTTTAACTTAGCTAATGATTTTGAGTAAGTTAGTCAATGAGAGTTTCGTTCAACTTGGTGATGTTTTGGTTGAGAGACGTAAGGTCAGTATTAAGAGTTGAAAATTAAATATTTAAAGAGCTAATATTACCAAATATTTGGTTATCTAAAATTTGTGATTGAATTTCCAGGTTTATATCGGCTTTTGTACAGTTATCTTAAATATTATATTCTTACAGTTAATAATTATATATTATGTTATTAAGAGTTTAATTATTCAACTAATATAGATTTTGAACATCAAATTTTGTTTGTGTATAATTTTATTATAAGTTATTGATTGTTTGTTCAAGTTCTATTATTTTGTAAGTTTCACCTTTAACTGAAGAACCAATTTCTATTTATTAATTATTCGACATTTAAATCAAAGTTATTATATTTACGCATGCAATCCCGTAGATTACTTCTCCTTCTTTGCACGAACACTTTTCTCCATCGAATGTGAAAGTATTTGTGCAAATTTGATTATTGTTTTCCATTTTTCCGTATTCTAAACTATTTTAACACAACCCATATGTGTAAGCCCCTTCTATACATATCATGCAGTTAGATGTAATAAGTCCTGTTTGACTTATAGTTCCCTGCGCAAAGTTACCAATCTTTTGCACATTTGAGCAAATCAGAACATAATCAACATCCAACAACACACTACCATAAACAAATGCAATAATTGAACCAGAAACACTCCCTTGATCTATATAGCTAGAAATATTGCATTCTATTAATGAAACAACTATTTAAGTTGCGTTCAGAACCAGTCCCCCAACATTTTATCCATTCAATCTGAACTATAAGAAACATTTGTTCATTATAAAAGTGGTTAGTGGAGTCAAAACTGAACCAGAAACGTTTTGACCAGAAGCAATAAATAAGAAATCCGAGGCAGACGCATTCATATCACAGATGAAGCAGATTAGCGATCCTTGAGCTAGTAGCTACGGAACTTTCACTGAAATATTTGAATTATGCATCAATATGTCTGCAGTTAAGCCAAAAAGAGCAAATTGTGGCAAATTCTAAGCAGAATAGTTCAAGTTCAGTACAAGAGACTATACTTATTTAGTATATAAGCTGAAATGAATAGAGTGTTCTGGAGAATGCGAGATATTTGCAGTTTAAACACGAGAAGATAAAGATTATTCTTTAACACAATATCCGATTGGAATGGGTCTTGATAACAAATTACTACATATTTACTGGAAATTTTCTTAATAAGTTATTAATTTTGATATAGACATATACTAAATTACTTCAAAAATAGTAACTGATTTTAATAACAAGTCTAGCATTTGATTATGATAGTGAAGCGCGAATTAATTATTGCTTTACTGTTATAAAAGAATACTATATAACTATGAAATAAACGTACTATTATCTTAGATAATCTATGCAATTAAAATATTTAAGATTTATCTCACTATATGGATATGTAAAGTTATAACTGTAAATTGTTTCTAAAGTCTAATTAAAAGTGTATCCACATAAAATACTATTTCAAACTTATAATAACAACAATTCCCATAATTTTAAGTGTAAAAGAGCTTTAATTATAAACGTTGAATCAAATTATTTAGGAAGATATGATACTATTATGATACTACTTCTAAACTGATAATTATATTCGTTTGTCTAAAATTATTATGTATATATACTAACGTATATATACTACATTACCTCGAATGCAGACCCCCACCCCTATTCACTTACAGACCCCAAAAGCGCTCAGTTACAGACCCCATCAATATTTATGAATAAAAGGGTCTTTAAGTGAACTTTATTTGGGGTCTGTAACTGAAATGATTTGATATTTAATTGATTAAATATTATTGATTCTAACTTATTTTAAGACTAACATAAATGAGGTAACTAAACAATCTTTAATACATCGTACTATTTAAGTCATTATGTACATTAAATTCAAAAATATGTTGATATTTGAAGAATATTTTCGAAAAGGGGTCTGTAACTGAAATGGAAAACCAAATCTGAAATAAAATATGAATCATAAACAGCCAGATTTGCTCTCACTTATAGACCCCTTGATATTTTTTGGGAAATCAACAGAGGGTCTGTAAGTGAATAGGGGTAGGGGTCTGCATTCGAGGTAATGTAGTATTGAAAAGGAACAATTTTTTACCTGTAAATCACAATTAATATCGTATTTACTATATAATATATATTAATCTTTTTATAATTCCACTTCTAATTCAAAATATATAATTCAATGTGAAATCAATGTGAAAAAGTGCATATTAATGTTTAAACGTTTCACTAAACGTTTCAACTTTATCACTAAATATTATAATTAATATCATTATAGTTTAGTATGAAAATATTATCAATCTTCCCATTCGTCAACTATCTATTACACATTTGCGTTTGTGTTCATTATAATTTGAATTCTTTTAAAAGCATCAACATTATCAGAACAGTTGTTTTGAAAATTTGAACTGCGTAGTGTTTTCAACAACGGAAGCTATGTTTAGCTTAACTCAAGAACATCACTATTTTTCTTTTACACTCCTTAATTGAACAACTGTTTTAGTAAGTATGCGGTAGAAGATTAATTGAGTTGAGAGGTTTATTTTATGTTATTAATTTTGTTGAAACGAAATAATGTTAAGCTTGTCAGTATTTCCACTTCGCACCTAACAAAAATAATGCCAACAATGAATGAAAGCATCTATGAAACCCATACATAATTATTTACTCCATAATTCTACAATAACATTAAAACTTTGACTGAAGTAAGAAAAATGTAGAAATATGGAGGGCATTCTAGATTAACTAAATCAGAATTCGATAAATACTTAATGATACTATTTACAATGATGATATCAGGTAAAGAGCGAGGATCTGTCTAATATAATTGGTCTAAGAACACTAAAATACGCAATTAGTTTATAGCTGATGAAGTTGGAATGTCTTGCAGAGAATGGGAGGAAATACATTCGAATGTCTGTTATGGTCATATTAAATTGTTATTAGATTAACCTGAAGAAGAAATCGATACAAATTTAGACGGTATAGAATCTGATGAAGAAGAATCTGAAAATTCTGACTATGAATATGACGAAGATGATCTAGAAGAACTAAATAAAATATTTAATGATCATGAAGAAGAAGTTTTGAGCTAAAATAAACCAAAAGAAACCAAAGTTCGAAATTCTGTATCAAGAGTTTAAGATTTTATGTTACAGTTACAAAGCAAGTTTCGAGACATATATACAAAATATCCAGATTATTTTCTGGGTAAAAACCTTGTAATAGATGAATAACTTATCAAATTTGCAGGTAGAATATTCTTTTTATAGTATAATCCTGCTAAACCAGCAAAAAGAGGTATACTTGTAAGAGCTTGTGTGGATACATTTACTAATTTTATATTATCAATGGATTTATACGCAGCTTCGTAAACAGTACCTAAAGGTGAAACAAAAACTCTTGATGTTATTAAAAGACTTTATTGATTTTCCAAAATAGCCTAACTGCACACTATTCTGTGATAATTATTATGGTACAATTGACGTAGTTGAGTATATTAAATCAATAGGGCTTGAATATGTTGGAACTTTTAGACCAAGTCGACTTGGTAAAGAATTATCATAAAATTTAGAGAAGTTGTAATTGAATTAAGTTGTTTAATATCCTGTGTTTAAAGAAGTAAAACTAAAGAAAACGACTAAATAAGTTCTAGTTAAAGATGTAAACGTCCTTTAATGGTAATGCAAAAAGTAGAAAATTTTAACCATGATATATACAAAATCAAAATTTGTGAAATAACCCTGTTAAATGTAAGAATTTGTAAGTTCTCGTGGTATTCCCAGAGAACAACCTGAAATAGTTCGTTACTACAATAATAATTATAAAGGAGTTGATTACGTAGACCAACTTACAAAAAATATTAAGTTTCCAGGACGATGTACTCGTTGGACCACAAGGATGTTTATTTATTTTATGTAAGTAATATTAGTTAATGGGTTTTCTTTGATGAAATTATTGCATCCAGAATATAAAGAAATTAAAATAACGGATTATGTTGAAAGCATAATTGATTAAATGAAAATAAATCTAACAAAATATGAAATTAAAGCTACACCACGAAAAATTGAAGGTTGTAACCAACCAGTAGTAAGCCCAATTAAAGGACCAGTAATAGAAGCATATAAACACTATCATGTATATACAAAAGTAAGTGCGTAATGTGTCGGCTGCAAATAATGTAATAGCAGATATGTGTGTTCGTGCAAAGGATATCATTTGTGTCCAGAGTGTTATAAAACGCATATTAGTGAATAAAATGACATAAGAGGGTACACACACATTTATAAAAATGAATAAAGTGATTTAAAATACGAATAATATGTTTTAATATATATTGAACACAAAAATAGTAATTTACCTATTAAATGGTTGAAGTCGTTTTCGAGAATTTTGTTAATTATTTGCGAAGTGGAAATACTGACAAGCTTAACATTATTTCGTTTCAACAAAATTAATAACATAAAATAAACCTCTCAACTCAATTAATCTTCTACCGCATACTTACTAAAACAGTTGTTCAATTAACTATCCTTAACTGCTATTTTCACTCTAACTACTGATCGAATATTTACTGCTCTTTTATTACTTGTGATTGTTTATTGTTATTGGTATTTTAAGTTATGTAGATTTATTCAGTTGCTCTAATGTTGTGAAACTGGCTTGTTTTCGAATTTACTTTTGAACGATGGTGTATAATGAGTGTTTGTTTTAATGTTTGGAAGTGATTCCGGATAAAACGAGACTGAGTTGGTTATTTGAAAGATCTAGCTTCTTTATTTTTTAATTAATTTTTTGTTCGCAGTGCATTTCATTCAAACGGGAAATTGTTACGTCAAAATTTATGGTGGATATGGTTCCTGTGTACATCATAACAGATTTCTCGTTCAGAATGCAGCAAAACGGGATTTCACAAGTGTTGAACATCTTTTGTATCTCAAATGTGTACACGGCCACATTTACTTTATTTAAGAACAGCGGGAACTTGGCCATGAACGCATACACCTGGTTTTTGGTGTTCTGCGTTAAAAACACGTATTAAACATTCGGGTAACGTTCCATTCTCTGATACATTTATGAGTAATACTCCTTGAAAATAGCTGACTCCGTGTTTATAATTTCGACGAATGCAGGCACGGAATCACTCGGAACATAACTCTACAACAAATATGTAAAAGTGCTGACTCTGGGAAACAACTGCATTCTCATATTATGATGTGAAAAATAACAACATGCGTTTTGAACAAGATCTAGAGAAAATTTGTATTTTAGAGATTATTTGCGATAAACTAGAGATTAAATTCATGTTATTAATAACATTAATAACGAGTTTATGATTAATTTATAGCTAAAATCTCTTATGCATTTAATAATAAACCCACTTCAATATAATTGTAAATAAACAACAACACTTTTTAACAAAGTTATAATGCTTATCTATATTTTGAATTAAAATAACATTATAAATAACTTATAAATATATAAAATATACCGAGCGCCGCCAGGAGGTGTTGGAGTTAGGCAAGAAGGCGAAGCCCAAGGCAACACTGGATCGGACAGGCTCGGAGACGATTTTAAGACTTGGAACATGAAAAATAGTTATTTATTTATGAAATGTGATAATATTTATAAATAATTGAAATAAGGCAGAAGCATACGCCCTGCATTAAACATACATTATTTGCCACTTTACGCTATTTTGTTAGTATTTCTTTGTTCTTGTTTTGTAATTATTCTTTGTGAATTTCTAGAGACAGTTTAAAACATATCATTGCAACGGATCTAAACAGTGCTTTCAAGTTTTCCAGGAGTTCCTGTCTACCAGCGTAACCTGGGTTCATGGTGATGAAGTAAGCGGCGCTGAGGACTAAACTGACTTGGCAGCCGTCGGTGTAGAGGAATTGCTTCTTCTTCTCCTTGATGGCGTTCAAGATGCAACCGATTTGCTGGGCTGCGACGGACATAACGTCCAGTTCAATTCTGTTAAACTCATCGAAGTCGCCATAGCAACCAGACTGGGCAATACCTCTGAAGATCTTACCGAGACCTTTGTAGTCCATCTGATCTGAGCAGTTGAAAACGACAACGAGAGTACCGATGGTCTTACCGAGATCCTTGACGGTTTCGGTCTTACCTGTACCGGCTGGACCAGCTGGGGCACCACCTAAGTACAAACCGATAGCCTGAGCGAGGGTGATGTAACATCTATCAGTGAGTGGGGTGATAACCAGTCTTTCGTTGATACCAAGATATTCGTATTGGTAGGTGAAGTCGATATCGGTGATTTGGATCTTGCAGGTATCGAGGTCAGTGTTCCAGTAGAATCTGGTTTGCTTGAGCCAGTCGAAGTCGTTAACGGATTTAACGTTCTTGTCGACTTCTGGGTTTCTAGTAAGTTCATTGAACACGTCCTGTTAGTGCACGTGGATGGTGATCAAAGTTTCAACGTTGGTTCTGGCGCCTCCGAGAACTTATCTGTCTCTGGTGATGTCGATGAGAACTTTCATCAGTTATTGAGTTTTGTTCAGGGTTTCGGCGTACATCTTCTTATCCTTGGTGTTTCTGAAGTATTGTTCGCACCAGAGAGTCCAGACTATTTGGATGCACAGCAAAGTGATTTGGGCTGGTTGTGTTCTGAAAAGTTCTTCAACTAAAGCCTTGATATTTGGTTTATTCAGATCGCTAGCAGCTTGTCTGGCAATGTCCTTCAAGCTAGATTGCATGACCAAGATCAGTTTGTTGAGCCAGTCTTCGATGTTTCCTTGGGCTACAACAGCTTGGCTTAAGTCGACCTTCTCACCAGTTTTATCGAACATGCCCAGGATGTGGGCCTTCTTGGTACCAGTTCCGAATTAAACCTTTGCAAGAGAGTCGAATATGGAGAGTAAGTGGTTCTGAATGTTAGTTGGCTCGGATTGTTAACCGAGAACTTCAAGAAGAACGGCGTCTGAGCAGAAGTAGAAACGTGGGAAGAGGTTACGCTTTTGTTCAAGATAACCAGAAAGAGACTTTTAACACTTTTCGAGTTCCACAAGCAAATATGGAAGGAGGGACTTCAAAGTGTCATCACGAGAGGTCAAGTCAATGCATTTTGGATTTTATTGAGCTGTTTGCATGATCTTGAGCCAGTTCTTGTCGATGTTCGAGAAACGCTTGGCTTCAGCTGGAAGCTAACGGGCGATATCACCAGAGGCGAAAACGGCTTCGAGGTAGATCCAGTTCTGTTGAACTTGGAGCCAGAGGATAAGGGTTTCATCAAGGGTGGATAAGAATCCTACCCACTGAGTGATTTCCTGGATGAATGGCTTGTTGAATCTGTTGGACTTCAAGGAGGAAAGCATCATTTGTTGTTCTTCCAAATCGGTAACGAGCTCTGAAGTAGTTGAGGATTCGAGAATGAGCTTACCACGAGTCTTGAAGTCGCCGAAGATGAACTTGGCTTCCTTGAACTTGTCCTTGACCTTGTTGAAGTTGGTTTCGATCTTTTCTTCCTTTTCAGCACCAAGGATGATTTCTTCAATGTCTTCAACCTTGGTTTCTGGGTGGCACTTCTGGATATCAGCAAGCTTGGCTAATGTGGTTCCATCTGCGTCTGGGATGGCTTTCTTAACAGATTCTTCACCGGTTAAGTCAAATAACTTCTCCCAGTGTCTTTGCTTGATGAATGGACGCTTGAGACCAGTGAACAGTGGAAGCACGACTGAAAAGTCTTTGATCTTCTTGTCCAATTCTAAATAAGCTGGCCAGTCACGCATTTGCTTTGGAAGCTTCATTTGCTTGGTCATGAAGTCGTCGTTAACCTGCTTTGCGATAGCGTCAAAGTCCAAGTTTTACCATTGTTGGTCATCATAACCTTGGATTGTGGTAGTAACGTCGTTGTACAAGGAGTAAAGCTTGTCCAAGAACTTCAAGTTGGCCTTGATGTTAGTGAGTTCCTTGTAGTCAGTAACTGGTAAGCCGAACAGATCTTCACCTGTGGAATAAGTCAACCACTTTTCTTCAATTTCAACGAATTGGTTCTGGAATTCTCTGAGTTTCTTGTTGGCTTCAGCTGGCTTGATACCTGGCTGTTGTGGGCCATCAGTAACCCATTTGGAGCAGAAATCTTTTTGCAAGACGTCGAAGGCCTTAACGGAGGAAATCAAGTCGGTCTTGAAGGAGCTTTGGAGTGAGTGTAATTGACTGGATACTTGCAGTGATTTGTTTTGGAGTGTTTGCAAGTTGTATCTCAGTTGTTCTACTTGTTCCAGTTCGTCTCTGTTGACTTGAATCTTGTACAATTGCAGGTTTTGGTAGATTTCTTCGAGTGGGTACACCTTCATGTCGAAGTTGGCTTCGAGTTCTCTGAATTGCGAAAGTGCCTTCATGATCTTTCTGACTGCTTGTAGGTCCTTTATTTCGAGGCTCATTTGGCTCTGTACTTCAGTCATGAAATTAGTAAGATTCTATAATTCTAAACGAGCGCGAGCGTTAAGATTTACAGCGTAGATTTCCTTCCACTGCTTGGCGAGCTTTTCAAGGTTGATTTTGATGTTTTCGGTTCTAACGAGAACGATACCAGCTTCGAGCAAGTTTGGAATCAACTGAACGTTCTAAATAATGCGTTCGTAGTTCTTTATCTGTTCCAAGTATTGGAGTGGTTCGGGATTCTGTGCTTAGAACTGCTTGTAAGCAGCCTTCATGTTCTCCTTCCAGAGTTGTGAGAGGGTGGCGAAATTGTTCAGCTTAAATTAAAGATAATTGGTCAGTTGGAGCATTGAGAACTGGACGGACATGGTCATCTTGAGTAATTACTTTGACTTACCGAGAACAGAGTACACGGAGCACTCTGGGTCAATGTCGTCCAATTGGAGCTGGTTCATGACAACAACGGAAGAGGCCTTGAAATCGAAGTCCCACTTCTTCTCAGCAGAAATTTGGAGGTCAACGGGTTCAACACGTCCCTTGGCCATATCAATAGCAGTTGCGGTCATTTACAGTGTTTGCTTCAGTGAAGCGAGCTTTTGATCGTCAGACTTCTCGGACACAATTGGTGAAAGCTGGTGGAGCACGTTATCATAGTAGTTGCCCTTAGCATTCCAAAGTGGAATCTTCTTTGGCACCATGAGGATCTGCTTCAAGATCTCGTCGAAAGCCTTCTTCATATCGTCAGAGCCTGGAGTCATTCTCAACTGCTCGTTGTAGAGCTCGAAATCGCAGCTGAAAAGATCGTCTGGGCAATCCTGCTGATTGTGGGTGTTGTTCTGCTTAAGATTGTTCACACGCTGGATGAGGGATCTGATAGTACGCTCAGTTGCCATGAAGATGGCAGTGATGAATCTCTGGTGAATCTTGCGGATGAAGGTACGGACCGATGTCTGAATCAACTCAGATGAAGTGCGTTGGGTGCGCTGTTCATTGTCCTTCTCAATCTCAGATTGAAGCTCAGTTTGCTTGGAATAGTCGAAGCACAACTGGATTGTTTGGATAACCAACTTCTTCAAAGTTTGAGCATTATCATCGTTTTGCTTCGTAAGATATCTAGAAGCGATGATGGTGATGATTTCACAAACACTGGCAGCAATGAATTGGGAGTCTTTGTAAATATTTTCAACAACTTATTGCTTATGTGGCTCAGCCTTCTCCAAATACTTCTTGTAGCTTTGAACGCTAGAAGAGTTATGCTCAAGATAAATTGAATGTTGTCTTTCTTGGTGAGAGGTGATATCCTTGTTGGATTCATTATCATCATTTGAATTTGATTTCTTTGATGAGGATAAAGAGCCATCTTGTTGTGAACCAGGTGCTGGTCTTCTAAGGAGTGGAACAAATGTGGTTTGAGAAATTTCCTTCAAGAAAACACCAATTCTGTTGGTAAGAATATCAACGGTGAGTGAGTTGGTCTCTCTGATAAGAGTGATGGTTTGCTTCACCTGGTTGATATACTCTGGTAGATTCATGGATGTCCAGCAGACTGTGTGTAACAATGGTTGGATTCTCTTCTGCAACTTATTAAGTAATGGTTGCATGAGTTCTCTGGTATCCTCGTGAAGTTCCTTATACAAGATTTCAATCTCCTTAATCAATTCAACTAATTAATCTCTGTACTTGGATAAATTAATCTCATGAAGAGTAATTGATTTAGCAGCTTCTGGGATTTCAGATTCAGCTATCTTGAGAGTTTGAAGAATCTTGACTTCATGGCAAAGCTCAGTAATTCTTTGATCAAAGTTAACATAAAGTTACTTGGTCTTTGGATGTTCAACCAAAACGGTGGATTACAAGCTCATACGGATCTCAGAAATTTCTTAATGCCATTTAGATAGGCACATCTTGATATATTGGTTAAGTTTCTCTTGGAGTTCGTTGAATTCTTTTTAAACTTTGATCTTGGATTTGAATTCTTCGAGTATTCTTTGATAACCATCGGGAACAATAGATTGTTGTTCCATTGAAGCTGCGTACATAACATCAGCGTCTGGAGCGTAATCCATATTAGCTTCCTCCTGTTTCTTAACATAAACACGTTTAAAGAAATTCATGAATTTGTTGATGTGAAGGTAGAGAATCTTAGCCCATGCAATTCTACCACCGATTTCAGTGAAACCGGCTGGGATTGGTGGTTGTTCTTTTTAATTATCGAAGAATTCTGAAACTTGCTTGATGTATTAGAAGTACAATTCAAGAAGTTTTTTGTACTTTTGAAGAACGTGACCCTTAAGATTTGGTCTGTTAAGAATTTCACCAAGTTGTTACATGATATTGATCAAATCTTGGAGTTGTGGTTTTTCAACAGAAAATTGGATATCTACATAATTCTTAAGATCGTCTTCTTATTTCTTAATTGAGTTTTTGTACTTGTCATAATCTTCGTCAAAAGTAACCATACGATGCATCAAGGCGTCATAAGGCTTGACTTTAAGTTCATTAATAGCCGAATTTTAATTCTTAATGATTTCTTAAAGACCAGAAACGGTAGTTTTTTCTAAAGAAGAGAAATTATCTTTTGTAATGATGATATCAGCAATCTTCTTCAGTCTGTGGCAAAACAGGTCAAAGTTACCGAAGATAGCTTCTTCAGAGAAATCAAACTACTTTTCTTATGGAGTTTGAACTAATTTTTACTTTACATCTTAGTAAGCTTTTTGATATCTTTAGTTCAGTGTAATGCACTCACCGATTCTGTGAAGAATGTCCTTTGGCATACGGTCATAGATAATATGTTGTTTGGTGCGTTGACCTTCTTCTGATTCGGTAACCTGAAGTTCTTTTGGAATAGTTTTAATCCAAATTCTGCAAGACTTAATCATTTGGTTCGAAATTTTGACCATGAGAGTGGTCATATTATCTCTTGAACCATAATACTTAGCCATAGCATGAGTCATCTTAATTGTTTCCATTAAATCTTAAATAACAAGAGTTAATTTTCCTGGTTGATTGGAATACAATGGTTGCAGAATGTCAGTAATTGTAGAAAGATATTTAAGGTTATCTTTGGCTTCGTTAGTACCTTCTTATACTCTTTACTTAACTTTTTACCATCTTGAAACAACTTGTGAACCTGATTGTTTGAGGATCACCATAGCCGAGTTGATCCAAACAATATCTTTCATTTGTTGTTGTATGTGGTTGTAGCAAGCCATTCTAGCACGCCAGAAGATTTGTTCTGACTCTGGTCCAACGTCTTCTCCTTCAATTCTAACTTTTTCTTGGTCAACGAGGAACAATTCGATTTGATTGCATAGTGCCGCTACTGCGCATTCAATTGAACTAACTTGTTCTGGTTGATCAGCTAACATCTTGTTGATTTGAGCTTGAGTTGGGTTTTGTGGTATCTTTTTGATATTATCATCTTCTGGAACGATAAGTTTTACTTAATCCTTGATGATTAAACCACATTTTTGAAGTGAGTCAACAAAACGTTTGCAAGTGTTAAGGAACGTAGAAACTTGGGCTTCGGAAAGTTGTTTTTGGCACAAGTCTTAATTTTCGAGAACTGGTTGGAAAACATTTTGGAGAAGAATTACTAAACTTTGCAAGTAGTTTTTAGCTAGCATGCCGCATGCTAGATCTTAATCAACAGACATAATCTGTCCTTGCTTCAGTTTAACACAGTAGAATACATCCATTTGGTTTGCTGGAAGTTGATTCAAATCTGTGTACATTCTTATTACTGGATTGGCGAGGTTTTCAAACTGGAAACAAAACGCATTAGCACCAGTAGGTGAGAGGAATACTGTGAGGGGTTGACCCAAACACGCGGTATTCGCCGCGTTTTCCATCACGGAATAATCGACACAATAGGCCTGGGCGGCCTTTTCTAGGATCATCTTTGATTTCTAATCCTTTATGGTCGACATAAATTTTGCGGGTGGGGAGTGGTAAAATTTATTCTTTATATGAAGATGTTATATTATATAAATGTAGATGATATATAAACGGACAATAGTCGAACACCTCCCTAATATGATATACAATAATATTATTATTAAAGAATGCATTATTATACTTTTGAATACACAACACAAAAAGCCATATTAAAATAAACAAAACTTTCATACTGCTGCGAAAAATACGTTAACAACGCAGAATAAAGTTGCATTCTCGTATTTAAACATAACTAACCCATCTTGAGTATTATCCCAGAAAGCTGAACACGCATTGTGGACGCCAGCTCCTAGTTTTTGTGCAATAACAGCGCTTGCCATTACTTTATATGGGATTTTTAACCCAACCATCTTTTTCAATATTTCTTCGATTAATTTTTCAGTTGTGGCTTGTACTTTGAGTGCATCGTAGTCGACGCTTGATAACATAGACTCTACGACCTCTTTCACTGACTATTGTAAAAGACTTTGTGGGAATTACATTGACTGTTCCGCCATTGATATGCTGTGGAGTGTTATATTTTTAGATTACATTATTTTCATATATTTTATATTTTCTAACTTCACCACTTCCTCGTTGCAAATTTTAAATGGATGAAATTCCTGAAGGTTAACTGACTACTCGCATATATGGCTTTATACGTGACGGCGATTATGACGATGCGATTTAAGTATTGAAGGTGTAATTGATGATGCGTCCTGAGAATCACGCCGCTACCTCTCTTTTGGCCTATTGTTACTATCACAAGGGCGATTTCGAGGAGGCGTTGGTAATATATCAGCAATTAGTGAAGCGTTATCCGGATTCGCAGAGGTATCAGATGGCTCTTGCCAACACTAGGTATAAAGCCTAGAAGCCGGAAGAAGCGTTGTCTATCAAGCTCGACTCCCATGACGCGGATGTGCTCCGTGCGTACTGCAAGCATGATTTGGACGACTCCACCGCGTTGAATAACTTAGTTGAGAAGCTCACTCGCGAGCCCACCGACGACCACCGTGTGTTCTGCCTTAAGGGTAATCTATTATAGAAGAAGGAGAAATTCCAGGAAGCAATTTAGCAATACGATGCTGCTAATGAAATCCAAGCCGCCCCGCGCATCTTCTTCGCGAAAGCTGTCGCCCACTACCGCGAGAACAACTATCCCCAGTGTTTGAAAACTCTCGGTGATTTGGTGGACCTCTCAGCTAAGAAATACCCCGATTTAGTCCAAGCTGCCCAAACTTTCAACTCTTAAACGCAAAATTCCGACGATATGCAACCAACCCCCGTTCAAAACCTCAACGCACTCCTTGCCTCCTCTCTAATTGAAGCATTCAATCTTAAAGCTGCCATTGAGTGGAACCTGGGTGACGAATACGCTGCCAACCGCGCACTCAACTCAATGCCCTACAGAAAAGAAGAGGACCTCGACCCGGTGACCCTCCACAACAGAGCTCTTTCCGAACTACAACACACCCCGAACAAGGGTGTTAGAAAGTTATAATTCTTAATTTAGTAACCTCCGTTCCCAGTTGAAGCGTTCTAAAATTTAATTAACATTTACATTCAGCACGAACTATTTGACCTTGCTGCTGATTTACTGGCTGAGAATATGTTCCTAGCCAAGAACTCACTTGAACCGGAGAAACTGGAATACTATTAAGCGGTTGTACTGAGCATAAGCAGCCCAGAATAAGCTTATACACTGCTTGAAAAGCTCAAACTCAAATATGCGCAATAATTGAGGAGAATCAGAACGGAAATCACACAAAACAGATAAAAGACGCAGAAAGTGGCCGGAAACCACGGAAGATTCAACACAGCTGAAGTAAAGAACATGAGCAAGGAAGACATCTACGTAAACACATTATTGTAATAGTACGAGCAAAAATTATCAATATTCATCCCAGTGGTAACGTGGTAATGCAGCATTCTGTACAACTTACAGAGATACAAAGGATGCTTCAAAGTTCTCACATAATTCGAAGACCTGCTTGAGGAACACCCGTGCTACAGACTCAACCAAGCTAACGTACTGTTCTCCAACGAAGAATACCCGTCCGCACTCGAAAAATACCAATAAGTGGTCGACTCACTCGGACAAGACTCAATACTCGATGTTCCAGCCATCGCCGTTGCTAATTTATGCACATGCCAAGTTATGACCTCCCAAAACCAATAAGCAGAACAAATAATGCAACGCGTAGACAAAGCTCAACAAGAATTCCTCAAAGAATCTCCAGAATCTGTTTCACAATTACTGCACCTGTCAATCATTAATATTGTTTTGGGTACTCTGTACACCATTAACGATAACATGCCATTCGGTATCAGAAGAATCATTGCTGCTATGGATCCAATCGATCAAAAATTGTCTGCAGATTCATGGATGTACGTTAAGAGACCTCTTGTCAGCTTGGCCGAACAATGCGCTCTCGGATTCAAAGGACCAGCTGAAGAACAGCTTATCGACGTTGTAATACTATTCTTAGACGATGTCGTCAGATTCGGTAATGAGATAAGCACCGTTGCAGCTCAAGTTAATTTCGGAGATCTTAGATCTACGACTATTTGCGAAGAGGCCAGAGAACTGAAAGCAATCTTCTTGCAGTTGTTGTGATCATGATTTAACATATTATAATAAACAATTTAAATCATTAAAAGCAGTAAAGTCTGGGATAAGTTAGTTGAAATATTATACTTACAACAATAAATCATAATAAATACTCACCATTTTAGTCATTGTTGTCTTAAGAACTTGTAAAGAATTGTGTAATGAATATACTATATTGAAAAAATATCGTGAAAAAATATCGTATGCTGTAGCAGTAACATAAGTAATACAAATAATAATTATTGTTAATTTCCACTCTAAATGGAAATCAAACTCAATGAAACTTTTAATACCTTAGTAATAAGCATTAAACCAGAGTAAAAAGATGCAAACCCTTATAAATATTATTTTGGATTGCAATATGATTGTGTTAAAGTAAGAGGTAATAAACAGTTATTTTCTTTGAACTCCATTGACAAGTACATCATTAAAGCTGATTCGCTTTCCCTTAACGATTGTTTGATAAACTAAGACTAATTATAAGGAAAATTCAAGAAAATAACATTTAAAGATTGTACTTTAATAGGTTAAACCACTAGCAATTTCAGAACAGATTAACCGATACTCATGTAAATGACACCTGAGGTGTATTTGACTGCTAAAATTATAAAAATATGTTAAGTGATTTGTGTTTATTATCCAATAAAAGCAGTAGCGGATGACACCTATTTCCTAAGTGCAATTGCACAAACAGTAGAATATAAACTTAACACACAAATTTTATTGTGATTGAAGGCAGAAAATACCTCTTTTATAAATTAATTAAGATATCTATGGTGTTTAAAGTATGTTTAATATTTGCAGCACACGTTAAACTGATCAAAATTAATTGTATTGCTTTGGTTCAAATTTTATTACTATTTATTACATTTTCTAAATTTATTATTATAGTTGCGAATGTTTTGGAATTTATAATTATTTTGTTGAGTAGATTGTTGCTGCTATTAATAAGAATTACTTAGATAGCAGCCTGTTTTAGAAGTTTGAAACTTGTTCAAATTTGATTGATGGAGTGAAACTTATTAAAATGTTAATAAACATAAATATATCACTTTCAATTTCAATAAAAAATGAACCATTCCAAATATGATCAAAAAGTTGATGTCTTCAATCAGCTAATGATTAAAATAGCCTATGGTTTGAACCAATCAGCCTAATTTCTGTAGAAAATTAATAAAGCATAATGCAAGTGAAAAAAGCCGATAACGCTCATACAAGACAATCGGTTAATTAATACTAGAAAGCAAGTTTGAACTATAATAGTTCACGAACAGCTGTTTTGATATACTGGATATTGTTATATTAGACAAGAAATAAATGATTGACTTTCAAGGATTTGATAAAGTTAACAAGTTGAATTCACTCTTTATTTGCAATCTTGATTTTAACCCAAAAATAATCTAAGGATTCTGGAATACAGTTTAACTTAAGAACTGTAAGTTCAGTGGAACATTCAATCCTAATTTTTCATGCAACGAGTTAATTTACCATGGTATAGATGGTTAAAATCCTTTTTCAGATTCTGTTGAAACAAAAATTAACAAAATTTAGGTTCACTTACTACGTGTTTCAGACTTTAAACCCAATTAGTTTAAAGCTAAGCAAGTTAATATTAAATTTCAGAATTGTTGTGTTAGTTTAAAGAAATTACAAGGCTCCTATAATAGGCTCGAGTTCAAGGCATGCTGGTTCTAGAATCCATGTCCATTATTAATTTTCTGTTAGGAGCTTGTCTTTGAGAGTTGCTACATGTAATAATACAAGATGTAGAGCTTTAAAGCTCATAAATGCATCATTAAGAATCTTTATTCTTATGACCATCACATAATAGCTTTCCCATTCGTTAATGAAGTTGAAGTGGACAATGCATATGTATCACTCACGAATCCATCCACTATTAAAAAATTAACATTGAAAAATTCATAAATACAAAATTTGTCCTTTTTAATCTTTAAAAACCCGTCGGGTTAATTTGGGTTTTTTTGTTTTCTATAGTTCTAAAAATTTATATATTGTTACATTATATAGTAAGTCGACAATTCAGTTTTTTCAATTTCAGACCCCACTTCTTTAACAGAAAATGAGAAATATTAGACTTGAAGCCTAAAAATATTTCATATCTATATCTTGCTTCTACTATGCAGAATTAGTGCAGATTACTTATAATAGGAACTGAATCATATTATATCACACCTGCATCATACTAATTTAGTCAAATTTTAATATTGCCATGTAGAAAACAATTTATAGACAAGTTAATAATAAAATATATAACTATATGCAATTAATATTATGATAATATGCTTTTAAAATTATTATTGTTTACTACAGTAGGTAAAGTTAAATATTTTCAATTTTGTTCTCAATATAAGTTAGCTGGTACCGGCGATAAAAAATTATAAATAGTTTAAAGAAACTACCGTAACTATACTGTAATAAACCAAAGTTAACTGCAACAAAGAAAATAATTGTAACAATTATGAATATGGTAAAGAAAAAACAACGAGTAAGATTATGAAAATGAATCATTATGTTAACCATAAGGTATTCATAGAAATATGTTATAATTGAGGCACGCATTTTTAGATGTGCCTTGAAACAGTTAGTGTGATTTATATTTTTAACTTATTGATAAGTAAAATACAACATGTTAAAATTAATATTGTATGATTATACTCTTTCGTATCTAGTTTTTACAAATTAATAATAAGTCCACTTCAAATTCTATTTTGACTTATAACTTCAGTTTACCAAAATATTTTGTATGATGAAATAAGCTTCTACAAAAAATTGGTGTCAGAACTTGGTCATAAGTTACGTTGCCCTATTTTCATACTGAATGGAAATAGTTTAATTTTTTCGAATTTATGAGTTGTAAATCTCAACAATTATACCACAAACTAAATAATATAGATTATATTAGTGATACTATATTAGTTACTATTAATTTACCTACATTAAGCCGACTGAAAACTAGTTTGTGTAAATCATAAAATATTTAATGAATTACACAAATACTCAAGTTCATAAACTATTAAGTAATAATCAATATATTTATATACCATCTTAAAATAATAATCCGTTAACTTCTAATTATCTTCTTCAGGATCAAAAATATTTATTGTAATTAATATTGAATTTTGCAGCAATAGATGTAAGTGATATTAACTACAGTGATATTAATACTAATTGATGTTCTATGTATTATATTATGATATAAATGCTTTCAGTATTCTGATTGTACATAATTTAAGTGATCTTAATTTCGACTCTGGATTTGATGGATATGGAGTGAAATTAAAAAGTGAACTATATACAACCTCTCACTAATACATATATCATATTTATTTTGCTCTATATTCTATTTAAATTTTTTGAAAAACCTCTGTGGGTTTTTAAAGATTAATGCTAAATGATTTAAAATCCCTTTAAATCACGAACACAAAAAAGAATTTATAAACGAGCAACCTGGAACGAATAATTATCAAGAGGAAGAAGTTCGCACTGAAATAAAACGAAAACGAAAAATTAATTGTCAGAATCGACAAAGACTCTGGAATTAAGTTCAAAAATGTTGTTTAAATGGAAGAAGACGTGGAATACCTCAAATATTTACTTGAGAGTGTTTAAATTGGAGTCGAGTGATTTTTATCATCAATAACGTTTTCAAATAGTACCGGTTCGTACTTAGGAGTAGTTATTGGATTCAGCGAAGGAACTTACTCGTTCAGCGGTTCATCTTCAACTTCGAATTACATAAATGGTGTTTAATAAAAGGATTGTGCTGCTGTTGGTGAATGATAAATAACATATTTATTCTTATACACTTCTAAAAATAATATATTTTGGTTTAGTGAAGAAAAAACGCAAACCCGACGATCCACCGGAAAGTCAAACATTATCCGAAACGGTCTCAGACCAGCATTTAACTGAAACAAGCGATTCACTCAATTCATCCATCCAGATAAATTAGAACGAAATCCTACTTTCACTCACACCTGCCATACAGGAGGAGATTCAAATGGAATTAAGAATGCCCAACAAAACAACAGTAACAAAAATCCTCGCCCAACAACAAAACGTGCAAATTGCCTTCTAAAGAAAAGCGACCCCAGAAAATCGCAAACAAGATAGTTAATTTATGACACTATTCCCAGGTTTAAACCTTGAACAAATAAGAAACAACGCAAACACAATAACACGCAACTCCCCTACTCAACCAAATGCTGTTATCAACAAAAAGATCTCCAAAACAAACTCCATTAGCCCGAAAAAGCTAACGGAGAGTCTGTGAGGAGGTTTGACGTGTGATAACGCCACGCGAGATATTTGGTTAGAGAGGAATGCTGTTGTTTTCTTATTGATCATCGTTTAGAAAGGAAAGGAAATGTGATCATCAGAGAAAAATGGTGACCAGTATAGACGTAATTTACGGAGTGATGTCTTTCTTTTATTTTGGTTTAGTGTTGAAGATTCTATTTTTATAAAGTATATTGAATTAATTTTGGGTATAACTTTTGTTATTTCAACTAATATTATATCTACAATATTTTGTATATTTACAAATGTATCTATAATTTTATTATCATTTAT
Source organism: Hexamita inflata (assembly GCA_963988835.1). Taxonomy (NCBI): domain Eukaryota; phylum Fornicata; order Diplomonadida; family Hexamitidae; genus Hexamita; species Hexamita inflata. Next base: position 55,653 of record CAXDID010000002.1, read on the forward strand.
AAATTTGTTATGTTCACTAAAATAGAATTTTTACTGTAGTATTGTTTCAAATTTAATAATCTCTAGATATCATAATGTAATATTAAATAAAGTTGAAGTTCATATTAATCATCCATTTAATCGTCTTATTTGTATCAGGTAATACATAATAATTGCCAATTCACTCCAATGTACGTTTAAAATATTTATATGTGTTCAACTTCGATGTTTCCGAGAGTGCTATATAGCAATGACTCAGCTTATTAGCTTGTATTAACTCAATCTGGGGCTAACACGTATTTAACCAAGTATCTATCCAGTGGTTTGTTCAATGGTTTGAAATTTCCAGACTAACACTTTGATGTAAATTTGGGTGTTTCAAGTGTGCAATTTTTGTTCGAAAATATGATTGTATCCTATTTTAATGTTTCTCAAACAGTTTCTTTCCTCAACGGAGACAACATCACTCAAGTCAGTTTTATGGGATGCGAGTTCGTTTTGGATTTAGACTGGAAAATGCAGCAGAATTCATATCCATACTAAAGTGACAGCGGAAGCGGCAAGATTCTGATTTAAGACGCTAGCTTTTCTATGATAGTTACAACTCGTTGTGACTATGTGGAATGTTATAATACACTTGTGGACTAAACTGCTGCAAAGTAGGCTGGGTTAGGGTTGGGGGGTAATGGTGATATTATCGACAGGGGGAAAATGATTGATTTTCAGGGATTTGATCAATTTCGGTAGCTCGACCAGCTCCAGATTTTCTGTTAAAATTTCAACCCCAAGGTAATACGTGGTTCGTGGAACACGGTCATTATTAAGGATTGTTAGTTTACTGGATCGTATAATCAATTTTACTTGCAACGAGCTTGTTTATCACGGGTTGAATACGAATCACTTCTTGGAAGCGGATCATAACACTGTTAACAGAATCCAGGTCTACTAGAGCAAAACCACTTCTTTCAAAACAAATTAGTTGAAGGCTAGGTTGGTAAATTTCTCTTTCAATAATTGTGGGGTGAGGCTACAAAATCTCGGTGGCTCGTACCACAAACTGGAGTTCAAATGCTGCTGGTTCGAGGGCGCTTGCAATAATTAATCAATTCAGTGCCAAGAGCTTAGCTTCGAGCGCTGCTACATGAAGCACGACCAGATTTCGTTTTTTAAAGCTTAAAAATGTTTTTTTGAATAGAGTTTACTCCTACGATGAGCGTATAACCGCCTTCCCAGTTGCAAATGAGATAATAGTGAACGACTCATATTTACAAATGATGAAGTAAACCACCGTTAAAAAACTAACTATGACTGAAACGGATATTGGACACTTCGAGTTCAATTTGTTCCCCGAACTGAAAGAATTCAAGTTCACGAACTCCAAAAAGAACCAGCAAATATTCAACTTGGAGTGGATTATATTCAAAAGGAAAAAGTTCAATACCAAAAAAGAAGCCGACGACAAACAAATTAATGTGATTGACAAAGACTCTGGAGCGAAGTTCAAAAATATTGTTAAAATGGAAGAAGACGTGGAATACCTCAAATATTTGCTTTAAAGCCTTCACATAGCTGCAGAGTGAAATGTATTATTTTTATATATTATACAAAAAATAATATTATTTATTGATATCTTAAATTTAATAAAACCAATACATATGTATGAATAGTTCAAATTCTGCGATTTTCAAATTCCATGTAACGGGGTCTGTGGTAAATTTTGATCATTATAAAGGCTGAAACGTTCGCCAAAGTATATAATACATTGTTTACTATGATATGAATTTAGCATCCTAATTACAAAATCGATTCTGATGAATTCAAAGAAATATTTGTCTTTAATTCTTGCCCGCCATAATATATATATATCTCAATTCCTCGAGACGGCACAAACAGACTTTATTGAGACTTTCGAAAGCAAAACATAGGCTCTCGCACGCCCATATTTCCACTTTCAATCTTAAATTTAATAATTATATATGTATTTATTACCAAAATGTTAACTATAGACCAATGCCGATGTAACTTAAGCCTGAAAGGCTCACTGACTGAATCTTTGAATTTGATAAATATAATTTTAAATAACAGTGAAACCGTAACTGTTAATTATATATCTTTGATTACATGTGTAATATGTTGGACAAACACGACTATATCCAGAAATATAACCATTTACATTGGATCGGAAAACATATTGAGGCTGCACAAGCATTATTATATTATTATTATTATTATTATTATTATATTATATTATTATTTACAAATGCTTCAACCAACCAGTTCTAAAACTAATTAACTAACTAATTCATAACACAAGTAGAATCATTTGTGTAATTATTATAATTGTATTATTTTTGTTGCTGTTGAGTGAGTCATATTATTATAATGAACATATCGTATCATGAATATTATAATCTCAAAATATCAAAACGAGTTTGACAAATAGCACACAGTTTTTACTCAATTAATTGAAATAATTAAAACACTCCATAACTTAATGGATTCATCTGAACACAGCTCCGAATAAAATATGATAAATGAACTTAGGGACTAGATAGAAGATAAAAAATTGATCATAGAAATGAATGATGATTTGGAAAATATCGAGTTCATGAACGATTTTAACATTGAAGAACTTTCAATTAACTTTTGTCCTAATATTATTCCAAAACTTAGCAACTCCAATATTAAGAAAATTATATTAGATAACTGTGGAATACATTGTTTGAATGATTTTCAATTACCAAATCTTGAAACTCTAATAGTTCAAGAATCCAACTTTGAAGATTCACATAAGCTTCTTTAAAGTTTAGTGTAATTTAAGAAACTTAAAGAATTAGAGCTTAAAGGTTATGAAAATCTAGAATTAAACCTGATTCCGTTGTAACTCACTGAATTATGTCTTAATAGATGTAATCTTAAAAACATTGAATAATTATCGTAGCTTCCTAAATTAACTTAATTAATACTATACGGTAATCAAGATGTAGATATTACATCACTTTCACAAATGTTCCAGCTAACTGAATTAAATGTATATGAATGTTGTCTAAAAAATGTTGACGCATTGGGGTCTTTACTGTACTTGAAGAAGTTAAGTATCTCTAATAATGATGGCAGATATTTCTTTTAAGACATTGACTAAATAAAATCTTTGGTAAATTTGAAAGAACTGTATCTCTCTAATAATTAAAGCTTAGATATCAATTCATTGTAGCATCTAGTCAATTTAAAGGAGTTAGATTTATCGTTTAATTCATACATAAATATTCAGCCGTTATAATACTTAAAATCGCTTTCTAGTTTGAAATTATATTAATGCTCTATTATAGACTTGACTTATCTGAAACCTCTTATCAATTTGAAAGAATTAGACATAAGTGTGAACAATATCGTTTATTTAGAACCACTAAAAGAACTATAATAAATAGTTTCCCTCAGTGCTTATTCCAATAAAATTAGATATTATTCAGTTCTCAACAATCACCCTAACAGTAGTTCTTACAAACTTGGTAACTAAGACTAAACTACTAAAATAGTTATAATGTTCGCTAAAGAATTGAGAGATATAAATGCTTAAATCTCTTCACTTAAAAGTATGAGATTATTACGTTCTAACTTGAAATCTAAAATGAAATTAAAAAGGAATAAAATTGAATAGTGCTTGCAACGTATAATTGATGATTCAACGTAGTTTATATAATAAGTAGCATCGTTTTTCTAACAATTAAGTACATTTTAAAACTCCCAGTGATTTTTGACTTAAAAAATACAATACTTTTTTTAAATTATTTATTAATAATTATTCAAGTATGATTATTTACCACTGATTTTTGAGCCCAACTCAGTTTCTTCTAATCCTAACAAATTGGGCGCAACATCTAATTTAAGGAGGAATTGAAAAGTAACTGAACTTCTATTACTGACTTAAATATTTTTGGTTCTCGCCTCTTTGTTCGTTATTTTCTTCGGGTTGCACGAGTTGTTATATATCCGTTGTATTAGCATTACGTGGTGATGGTTGCCTTTGAAGCATTGTTTTATTTACTTGATTAGGTACCTGGGTTGCTTCTTAGTTTATTTGATTTTGCAAATCCCGGTATAGATTTGCTATTTCCTAGGGTTAAGCTGCTTTGATACCTTCCTTAGTTCTCTATTATTAGATAAACTATTTCTGATATTCTATTTGGAGCTTCTTCTTCTAGGCTTTCGTTAAGCTTGGCTCGGTTTCCTATTTTGCGTCAGTAATCGTTTTTTATTCATTTGGACCAACTTTTGACTATAATTTGACAGTAACTAGTTTTATGTTACATAGTGAGCCAATTTCATAAATTAATGATTTAGAATAGACTTGCTTATTTATGTTCTAAACAAAAATATGTATTTCTAGCTTTTTGAATTATTTTCTCATTCAGTTCAAATATTTGCTATAATATTTGCTAATTTTGTTCGAAATGTGGTCCTGAATTATTTGATTAATATTTTCCCTTTTAATTTGCATTCCAGATTTGTGTTGTGAACGTTTTTAGCATATTTGTGTCAGTTAAGTAAGGAACGTTCACGCTTCCTAGTATTTTCGCCAGTTTGTAATCACTTTCACGAATTTCGTAAGAATATTCATGTTCACAATCATTAGCAGCGAGATTTCGATCTTTTATTTGTATGTATTATTTGGTCAGCTAATCTTATCTTAGCATCAAAAGTAATTATTGTTTCAGATGAGTTCGTAATGAAACACTAATTGTTATTCAGGTTTTTATAATTTGCTGTTTAAGTTTTGAACACGAATACTTAATTAGTAATATCCAAAATTTAGTGAATAAAATTTGTAATTATAAAATTATTATAAATGATTTTACAAGGTTTTACAATATGTGTGTGAAATATAAATTTTAATTTACCATTAAAGTTTCATTAAATCACTAAATCTTTTATTAAATCTGCACTTTGTAACATTATGACCGATTTTCAATAGTATCATTATCACTATATTCTAGAGTGTAGAAATATATTGTTATCCACTTCAACCAAAATGCAATCAATTGAGGAATAACCAGTTGGATAACTAACAGAAGAAGAGATGAAAAATTAAAATCAATGGTTAGAGCACTATAAAGCTCAAGGTATCACATCTCAAGCTACTTTAGAAGTTATGCCTGATATTAAGTGTCTCAAGTTTGTAGATGATCTCAATGTTAATAGTCTGCTAATTTAATCAAATTGTCGTGTTAGCTTTGATATTGCTCCTATTATACCAAAAAACCTGACAATTAGAGCAGCATAAATTAGTATTAAAGGACTTGGATAAATGTCTCAACTTACATATCTATGTATAATTAATTGTGCTTTAGGTGACATAACTGAAATTTCGAATCTCAGTAAACTCAGTAAACTTATACTATCATAAAACGAAATATAAAATATAGATGCGTTCAAAAATCTTTTGAATCTTTCAGCAATTAATCTATCAGAAAACAAAATTTAAAATTTAGATGGATTGAATAACCTACTAAATCTTAATCAAATTGATTTGTCAGATAATTTAATTGAAAATATAGAAGGGCTACAAAAATTGAAAAAATTAACATTTATAAATTTAAATTCAAATAAAATACAAAGCTTGAAAGGATTGGAAGGGCTCAGGTGTCTTTAAAAAATAGAGGTAAATGCCAATTAAATATCAAGTATTAAAGAATTTGATGGACTACGCCTTAGATCTGTATCATTGCAGAATAACAAAATAAGCAATCTTTAAGGAATAGAAGGGAACACAGAAATCCATACCCTACACTTGGATAATAATTTAATTGAAAGTGTTTAAGAGCTGGATGGTCTTTAAAATCTTCAAGAACTCAGCTTAAACTCAAACAAAATACAGGAAATAAGTGCACTTAAAGATCACTTAAAACTCTAAAAACTTGAACTGAACTCAAATATGATAGTAAACATAGAATCATTGATAGAAAATGTCAATCTTGAATATCTTGATTTAGATTTTAATCAAATACAAAATGTTGAAGTTTTGAAATATCTCACAAATTTATCTTGTGTACGCTTGTGTGGCAATCCAGTAATTCAAGGATTATAGGATGGATTACATTAACTCGTATAATTCAATGATAAATTAATTTACGTTGATAATTATTCAAACGATTATTTGACGCTAAATGACAATAAGTGAATGTTGTGTTAGTAGATTTGTATATTTATAATTTTTTATATGTTATATTATATAATTATATTATACCAGTTGTAGTCCATTCATAATATATGAATTATATTCTATGTTGCGTTCATTAACAATAGACGACCGAGCGTCCCCATCCTGGACAAAAATTGTCTTGGATTTGAATTATATTAAAACTACACATATGCGTGATCAAAAACTGGAGAGATTGGGGTGAATCTGTACTATAATCTTTCGATATATTAAATTAAGTAGAGTTTTATGGAGCAATTTTCTCCACTCCCAATTTGCAGAGATTTTGAAATTGAGTAAATAATTTTGACCTGGTTAAAGTAATTAAAATTTCTTCAAAAAATCCGTTTGTAATTGGCACAGATCGGTTAAAAATATTACTTTCGATATAAGTTTCACTTATCAGGCTCTAAACTGGTAAGAGGCGCCTTATTTTCCTCTTTTTGAAAATAAATATAGAACTTGAACCAAAGTGTAATGGAGTTATTTGATAATAGTCAATTAACTTTTGGAAACTGATAATTCTGAGTAAAAAGTGGTTTTATGTGCTTCTTCCAAAATTTCATAACGGAAGAATCAAGGAACGGGTCGGTAGCCAGTGATTCTCATATTCAACAAATATATCAAATACAATTAAATATAGACAATAATTTTAACTATTGAAAAATGAACTGCTATTTTGACTGTTGATTTTAAGCCTAAACTAGAACAGTGGTGCAAACGTAAATTATCTTAATTTGGCACTGAGCGCAATTGAAATATGATATCAGTTTCCACCTGCTACTTCACTAGTTCTTCAAGCTATATAAAATGCAATATTTGGCCTAATTCAACTGAATATTTAACATTCCTAATATTGGTGCAAATCTAAGTTAATTTATTGAGTAAATTTTATTTTAATACAAAATAAATCCAGAACTCTTGATATAGTATTTACAAACTCAATTCTTCAATAAGCACTGCTTCTAATTTAAGACGGACAACGTATACACAATTACAAATTTATAGAAATTATTAAGGTACAATAATATTTTGAATATTAGTTTAGAATTGATTCCACATCATTCTGTTCAACTAAGTTTATTTATAGAATTTGTATTGTAGCTGATTCGGTTTATGATTCAAATACTAAATAATGCTGTTGATATATCTGATATCACTATATTTTAGTTAATTAGCTAGAGTCATCAAATTGTTCAATATAATTGTAAATATGTTGAAATATTTTTACTTGCAAAATAATTATAATAGACATTGATAATAAAATATTTACGTCTAGTATCAGATATAAACAACATCATATAATTTTGATCCTATTCTTTGCATTACTTTTCGAGATTAAACATAAATCAACATAGTAAACTTAATATTTAGGGATTAATTTTGTTCTTACATATAATCATTCTTTGTTTATATAGTAGTAAGTTTAATGATTCGCTAGATATCAACTCATTATTTAGCTGCTGTTAAGCATTAAATTAATAATTTATCAAAATATTATTGTGAGATACATCTATGGAATATGTATTAATAGTTAGAGCGATTGTATCTAAAAGTAATATAATAAAATCAATCCAGTATATAGTTGTTTGCCTTAAATATAATATAGTAGAAATTCTAGAAGTGGTTGAAATTTAGCAGCCTCGCGTGATTTAAATCATCTTGGGGAGTATAATACGTACATATATTCACTAAAAATCAATAAATCTATAAGTTTATAATAAATATTTTCGTTAACTCCAAATTAAATTTCGACCATGTTTGAAAGTGTAAAGAAAATTATTCGGTATGTGCTACTTGAACTCATAAAATTAATAATAATTAAGTATAAAATAATGTTATCACCGACCCATTCCAATCAGCTTCTTGATTCGCTTCTATTCAATAATGCAAAATTTAGCAAAATAGGTTGATTTTTAAATTTTAATCGAGTAGACAATATTGAATATTTCTAAGTGTATAAAAGTAACGCAAATAACTAGAGTTCAGTAACCACTAAGTATGGAAGTCGCAGTAGGAGTATTTGAAATTATAATATCAAAATTATAATGTGTTTAAAGACTGAGGTGAAATATTAATTTCAAATCGGTCCCATAAAAATATTCGTTACTAGGTCAGTACCAAATATATATACTTTCCCACCTCCATCTCTTCTAAAAGTACTACCATGAACATGTAAAACTACATATATCTCTTTATATCTAGGGGGTTCAAAGATGAGCTAAAGCACACATTTTAATACTTTAGAATATCGATTTAAAACACTGTGGGCGTCACCATGGCGGAAATAGAGCGAGAGCACCACACCACAGATGGATGACGAGTCATAGAATTCGCATAACTTCTTATGAACAGTATATCATTGAAAAACGGACCACGCGATTTGATGATTAAAATACTCAGCTAGGCATCGAAAGTATAATTCTGAGCAATTTACATGCATGATATCTTAACATTTAAGAGTTACGGGTAAAATTAGGTAGCTGCAGAGTCGCTGATGAAATATAAAGTTAACTAGATAAAATTATATGTGGGTAATGAACAGTTTGTCATAAAAATGCAAACTGAATTTCTTGTAAAATTAGAAAACTCAAATTCTGAAGGTTGAAGCGGACGCTTTGGAACTCAATCTCAATTGTTGGTGCACATCCAGAGATACTCTGGAAATCATAACAACTTTTGCATCTGGTAATTATTGGGAGATTTATAGTGATAGCACCAATTTTGTTATGCGATTCGGAGAAAGATAATAATTGAGAATAAACGACTTGTTATAAACAGATTACTAGAGAAGATTTAGATAGCCAGCCTTTAGAAAAATGTAATTTTGATTACTGCAGGCGTCAGCTTGCGAGTTAGAATATAATACACTGGAAGAATGATTATTTTGTCAATATATTAACATTGCTTGTTTGAAACACTCCCAGCTTTTAGTGGCTTTGAGAATCTTTGAAATTTCATGTTTTAATCTATAAATAGAAATTTTAAGAATTTATTTCTTTATATTATTTGAAAATTAACACATTTTAATCACTTCACAAATGAAAATTTAGTAATGCTAAATCTGAGTTAATAATAATTAATTTCAAATTGCGATTCACAGAATCGCAGCCATATTTAACTTATATGATAGGCCGCCTATATAAACATAAATTCATCTGATAAATTATTCATTCTTTAACATTTGCACTATTTGAATTCAAATACCAAATAATCACAACCTGCCGATAAGCATTTATTACTGAAACAGATAAAGGAAAATGAATAGTTGAAAATAATCTATTTACCTCAAACTATTAAATTGTCATTTACAAGAAGAGTAGTTTGGAGTGTTCTGATATTATTATTCAAATCTATATTATATTAAAGTACAAAATAGTTATTCAAACAAATAGTGAAAATCTGAGATATTTTCTGATAATTGAGGAGTGACTATAAACTTTTACTTATTTCGTTCTCGGCTTAGACTATATGCTCGCGTTTCCCGAATTTAAAACAATTTTTGAGATATGAAATTTTGCTAATAAATCAACTAAATCCGTAATACATATATTTTCACTATCATTTTTTCTCTTTGTACTTTTCTTCTATTTTCACACTACTCAAGTTATAGAAAAAATATTAATATCTCACTATACAGTATAATATATAGTCATTCTGAAACAAAAGTTTTCCCCAAAATTCTGTTACCGGCATCCTATTGTTAAGAATAAATAATGTAATTAATAACATAATTTATATTATGTAATTTATACTCTAGTACATCTAATTTTACAGTTCGATAATTCTAATTATTATCATATAAAATTCTGACATATAATTATGCAATTATTAACAAATATCACACTATTATTTAGTTTAACGCATTGTATTTGATAGTGTTCATGTAAATCAAATATAGAGAATGCTGATGAATTAATGATACATATACAAATTTAATGGTATTACATATTCACTCCACTTCAAATGCTAGCAGGAAGTGTTTGTACTTCTGATCAACAATGCAAAAGTAAAGGTTGTTACTAGACAGAATCAGATCCAGATATTAAAAAATGTGGTTTATATCCCTTGGCTTGCTCTGCTAATGATCCAAAATATATTACAGTATATTGTGACGATTCTTCAATATTGTGTAAACTAATTCCAGGTGAACCTTGTATATCTGCAGAGCATACTATTTGTGCGTATAAATGTAATTTTATTGTTGCTACTATGAAATACAAATGTTCTTCAAAAATAGTTACTTGTCCTGTGAATTAGTTCGCTGCTTATAAAACGGATTCAACCGTGCCACAATGTTATATAACCCCTTCGAAACCTTGCAAAGTCGGTGGCGACGAATGTTTGTATGCCTGCCTTTAGGTTCTGAATACAAATGAGTTTAAATGTAGTCAGTAAGATTATACGTGCACACCTCCTATGAAGCCTTTTTTGCAATTTAATACGCTGATTTGCAAACTTGTAGTTGGAGATGAATGCTAATCTTAGTACGAATGCACAAACGCGTGCTACCCAGAACTAAGTTCTGGCAAAAATATATGCTCTCCGTCAGAAATTTACTGCTAACAAGGAACTGTAGCAGCTTTAAACTCATAATAGGTTCAATTTTGCGCTAAATAAGATGGAGATGAATGCATTAGCAACGACGAATGCGTCACGAATGCTTGTTATCCAAATTAAAACGGAATGAATTATTGTGCTTTTTAGAAACAATGCGATGCAAATTAGGTCCAAATTTACGTTGACAAAACTAAACGCCTGTATGAAAGCAGGCGGACAAGATTGCGCTCAGAACGACGGCTAGTGCGCTTACAGCTGCTATCTATATCTTGACATGTTATCCAGTCGCTGGTTCATCTTCTAATAAATGCTCGTCTTCTGCAACTACTTGCACTTAAGCTGGAACGATCGCTGGTTTAGATCAATCCCTGAATCCAGCTTGCTTCAAATTAATTGGAGAAGCATGCGCAAGTAACACTAACTGTTTCACGAACGCCTGCTACCCTGTGATCCAAACATCAATATTTAAGTGCGCGTCTCCGATCACCTGCTCGTCTGGCTTAATTTAAGCTTTTGACACAACGTCTATTTGCATCAAGGACACCGGCTAACCTTGCACTACTGAGGGTGTTGATATATCTTGCTTCAGTGGCCTGTGCGCTCAGGTTAAAAACGATCCTTATTCTTTATAATGCGTTTAAAAAGAGTTCATCTCCGTTTGCTCTTCGTGCGACCCAACTACTAAGTGCGTCATTAATTAACAATCAGCTTATTGTCTCCTCAAAAACGGATAAATAAATTGCGTTACTGGTTAACCCAAGATTTTCTTTGCTCAACCAATCATCCAGTGAATTCTTTTTAAATCGATTTTTACTATGTCATTTTTAATATATTTGCGAGAGTTTGGTAGTGGTTCCACACCAACTTCCATAAATCGAATTTTCATTGACTGTATTTTCTCGTCAAGCAGTTAACAGCTATATTCAAAAACAGGGGAATATACACAGTAATATTTTTTAACTTTTTTTGGAATCTTGGAGTGAAATTTTGTAAATATTGTGCATTGTGTACCCTTCGAAATATTAAAGTAAAATAATCTTAGAATTTTTCTTCTCTCTTTACCTCTCATGAAAGTGATATTTTGGTCTTTTCTAGTGTCCCTTGACTACTAGAATCAATCTGATGCACCATGTTATAAATATCCTTAGCTGTATTAGATATACGGCATAATGTAACTACAGTCTCAATAGACTTTGAAAAATGATCAAAAAATCAGATCCAAACTAATTTGAACAAAGTTATTGAATGCATCAAAGTTACTATTATAGTGTTATTTCTTTTCCGGTAATCCGAGATTATTTACAGATTTAAAATGAAAGTAAAAAGCCACTCATTTAATCATTTTTCCAATTATAATATCTTTTCAGCCAGGGTTGTTTATGCTTTCAACAAAAAATGAAATGTTTAGGAAATTTTATTATTTCTTCTGAAATTGTTAGTAGAGTTGTACCTATATTATTAGCATACATTCAGCTTCCATTGTAACTCAATTGATGGACTTCTCAGACTTTCATGATAATTTCAATCACCAGAATACAGTTATGGGAGGTGGAATTGCTTTTTCTTGTTTACTATGTGAGTAATTATATATTAAAATATTTTGCCACTTCTAATGCGGATGACAAATTCCAATAAATAATCTCAAGTTGGAGATTATTCATGAACTACTCATTAACACAAGAGGGCCAAAAATATGATTTCGATCGTATTAGACCATAATCGACTATTCAAAGTCGGTATTTAATATTCCAAAAAGGAAAAATAGAAATTACCACATGCAATAAAAGGACGGCAATGACAAAAATAAACGCGGTAGAAGATGTTTAGGGAAGGTCAACTAATTCACTTAACAAACTTAGGCAGTTCTGAAGCGTTTGTATTCTCTTCATTTCTGGGTCCAACGGATGAATTCATAAAATATTGTACCAATCTGAACTAGTTATATCACTTGTTTAAGATGTCCCTGTGTAATTTCTACGTTTTAGTCAACAAAACTAATTTATGAAAGATTTTATCTCGAAAATATATGGTAGTTAAGCCTGATTGGAGAAAAGAATAAGAGGATCCAATGATTGGTATACGGACGCAATATGTAATTTATAACTAGTAGCGCAAGCACTGGACCTGCAGAGGACCTCGGTGTTCATCTTCAACTGGGTCAATCTGAACGATTTTAGGTATTTCTTAATCACGAAAAACAATGGAGGACTTTTTCTTTCAATCTCAACCGGGAGCTCAAGATGAAGTATTGGTACTTCGCTTAATTAGAATTATAATTCAGGTAGTTACAGTCGCTTTCATTCTCAATATTCAAATAATGAATGCATTTTTGTTTCTTGAAGAATGGAATCAAGTGGGTTAGTCGGGCCCAGCATTAAATAATATATTGATGCTACTCTAAAACAACAGTTATTTTACTTATGATCTTCCACTTCCATTTCATAATGAGAAATCAATTTTCTTGATTGTTAAATTATACAACGTTAGGTAAAGTTGAAACTTATTATTGAAGTATATACAGAGTTATATACGTTAATTATTGTAGCACAGCTATCCAAGGCTCAACCAGGCCTTGATGTGATTGAAGCACTTTACAAATCAATAGTAAATAGAGTTAATGAGTGTATTGATGAGGAGGGAGAACACACTCATTATTGAGCCGGGCAGTGATATAAGTAAGATTCAAATAATAAACTTCATTCTTCTTCCTAATTCAAAAAAGCATTTCGAGGGCCCACCACTGTACAATCCGAAATAATTGCAACACAACAATAAGATATTATCGTTGTTATTGATATTATATCAGTATTAAAATATAACAATATTGACTGTTATTTTCTTCGATACTATTTTTGTGTAAATTATTTAAGATTCTTCATCAGTAAGTACAGAGCTGATAAACAAATATAATACTAACTAATATTCAAGAACTACAAATACAGCTTTAATTTTTGTTATACTGCGAACAACACAAAATATTAGATTTTGATTTTACCAAATATAAATAGATCAAGTTAAAAAGCGATAAGTTGACAAGTTTCCACTACATAACTAAATCATATTCATTTAATAATCTTAAATTTGTGTACCAATCGGAGTGCTCTCGTTAGGATCTTATTTCAGATTCTAATGACCTCAATTGATATCAAATAAATATTTTTGCAAATTGTAACATCTTTTACTATTATTTGGTTAAATTTCTTTATAACATTAATTTGATTGTCATTCAACTCATCAGCTTATTTGTATTGTTATAATTCAGTACTATAATAATCATTTGAGATGAAGTGGAGTGCAATCTAATTTTCAAAATTATTTAACTATTGGAACAATTTGTATCAAATTTATTATATCCATTTTTGATTAAGTTTCGTACTCGCTCAGAAATTAAGCGAACGATTATTTGAATGTGCAACATCAAATCATTGAAGAAATAATTTGTGGACACTGACTGAGTATTTCTGTATTAATACTCAAAGTTTACCATTTATATGGATTAATTCTATTATAACTTATTGTGAGTTGTAATACCTTGATGGAATATGCAAGTTTGAATACTCTACTCAGCTTTTTAAAATGTGGAGACAAACATATTAAATGATACAACCAAGACATTTAAACATAGTTAATTAATTTTAAACCCCACTATTGAATCTATTATATTTTCGTTTTCTGATATTTGGAACTTTATCAGCATATTCTATCTCTCATATCTTGAAATGATGGTATGAATTATTCCAGTAAGTATCTTCAAAAAAGCTCGGATTACCGGAAAGATTAGTTCAATATTTAATTTTGCTTTCAGTCTCATTTCTTTAGCTTATTAACTAACAAAATTATACGAAGACCGAAACTTCTAACGTGATTAAGCTGTTGTGTTAGATGTTCAATCGACAAGATAAGTACTAGAAAGTTTCCAGAGAATTGTAGAAACTCGTTGGTAAAAACTTTGAATTAGTAAAGCACTGTTTACACTCTACTTTTCTAGCGTAACTAACTTTTCTAGTACCGATATAAATAGTTTCGCGAAGTATCCCATGTTGGATTGTTCATAAAGCTTTGGGTTTTTAAGTTATTGTAACATTTAGTACCAATATTTGAAGTGTAAATTTTGGAGTGTGATACATAATTTAAATAAAATTTTACTTTATTATTAGCAGCCAAGGTAAAACAAATTCATTCAATTAATTGCAACACGCCTTCTGATCTCGGCCCCAACTCGATTACTGTGAATATACTTATTTACATTTATGCAACCTAAAGCTTATTCAACTTTTTATTTACTTCTAAATAACATTGAAATATCAATTTTTATGGAGAAGTCCAGAAAATCTGAAGATGATGCCTGAATTTAAGTAAACAACTCTCGGATGTTCTCATAAGTGGAACCGAAGTTGAACCTGAAAGTTAAGATAAATTGGAACCACTAAATAACTTAGCAGGTCCGCTAGACTTAGCCACGGATGAAGAGTTCTTGAAGAGGATACAAAATGTAGCCTTGAAAAAATAACAGATCTAAGAAAATAAAATTAACTATGATAATCTCATACAATACTGAATACTATTAACTGTTCGCTCAATATCACTTCCAGATGATTTAAGCTTCAAGCACTAGTGTGCTGGGGTTTTTAGGTTGAAACCGGTAGCGGAAACAAATGGCGTTTTAAGGCTATATTTTACAATGACCTCTTCATATGTAATAAAGACTATACTTTTTCAACGAAATGGGAATCAATTTTTTGGACATTTCGCTGCATTTATTGGATTGGAAGAACTGAGAGTTTAATATTTTAATGTTTTATTACATGTTTAAAATTGTTTATTCTTAGTAAGATTTAGTTTGAAATGGAATTAATTAAATCGGCATATTAACTTTCTTTTATGCAATATTCAGAATTTTTCACTTCTAATAATTGATGAAAACATTATTTCAAATTAAAGATATTTTCAAATGATATAGTTAAAACTAGCAGGTAGTTATGAACTAAAATTTTTATAGTGTAAAAATTAATCAACAAATACAGATAATGCTCCAAAATTTATGATTTTATATTTACCTCCAGCCAGATATTCCGTAACGAATGCCATCTTGCATATCTTAAGGGACATCTACTAGAAATAAGGTTGAATTGTACCAAATAAATTGAGGAATGCCATGTTATGTTCATGAATTATATTTACTAAAGTTCGTGAAAATGCGATTGAGTGATGTTGTCAATATAGTTGATATATTGTTTGTGTATGGAGTGAACATTATAATATATATTATTTAAATTGATAAATTTTAATAATAATACGTATATCACATAAATGTTAGTAATATATTCCGCCCAATTCTGTTCGGTCTATTTCATGTTGCTACTAGTATTTTACGATACTGGATATAGTATAGATGAATAATTTCACCTCCAAATGATTAGTTATATTTTTAATTATAACTCATTTATTACTGTAGAAAAACTCTAGCGACAAGATAGTCTTCTTTTCTACCTGAAAATTAGTAGCTACATACACTTTTAATTTCGATTGGTTGTTAATATACAATACGCGATTGTTTATCTATAATATAAATCAACATTTGATTATGTTTACACGCAACTTTTAGAATCAAGCTAAATTAATTAATTACTATGCAATATAGATAACCATATTTGTAGTTTCCTCCGGCATTGCGTATTTAGCGAGTTATAGTAGTTCACTCATTTAAGAAGTGGCTACTATTTGAGCGTCTTGTACGCTCCAAACCGTATCGGGAATTTTTTAATTGATATTATAGACTCCTAATAATATATATTATCATAAAAAACATCAATCATTTTTGGACCTTATACTACCACATCAATACCTTCCTCCAGCACACTAGTCTTCAAGCTGAAAATTCATGTTTAGAGAGAATGAAAGTAGTTGAATGACCATTTTTGTAAAATTTATATAAAGCCAACAAATAATGTTCACTTTTAAAAATCACTAGTGCTTTTGTATGTTCTCAAGCTAACACTTCTTATATTCTATATTTGGTTCCAGCTGTAACTTGTAACTTACACTTGAGTAGCTTGGTGACATAGAAAATCTTAAGTATAAATGTTCGAGGTTAATCTATAACTTAAATGCAATGAGTTGCCAAATCGTAATCATTGTTGAGAAAATTGTTGGAGAAGTTCAGCTCTTACTCGATTTAGAATTTATAAGCGACCAATATTTTGACTTGGATAATTTAAAATATTTTATACAACTGTATCAATTCGTTCATTTGTGTATTAAACACTGGAATCTGAGCCAAAATAGATTTATTCCAGCTATTTCAAGAGTATATAATTTTAGAAATATTCTTAGTTAGTTATAGCTGTAGTGGTCATAGTCCTCCAGATTACTACAAAAATCACTAAATGATAGATATTAAACAACGAGTGTTTGAAATTAATTTTACTTGGCTTTTGGCGACCAGCATTTTATTCATCATTTGTGATGTGGAAAAATTTTATATTTCATCAACAATAGTAGAGGTCTATATCCTCCAAAAATATAGTTATAATTCCTAAATTCACTCTCCTTCTAAAATCGACTTTCTTCAAAAAGTATCATAGTCGAATCTTGGGTTAATGTGCAAACTCCTGCCTTCCTCTTTAAAAGTAGTTTGTGTGTTCTTTGAAGTGCGAGGACTCTTGTGACTAGAAGAAGTGCAAAACTGATATTACTGGTGAGAGACCTAGCTGCAGGAGTGATGTAAGCGTGATCAGCGGTGGAATAATAGCCGCGATTGTAATCTCAATTTAGATTCTTGTTAGTTTAATGGTAATGCTATTTTGCTTAATTAAGAGGAGAAAGCAGAAAGAAAAGGAAAAGGAAGTCAGATAGTCTGGAATACTGCGCGTTGAGCTGGTGGGGTTGTGAAACTTAAATAAATATTATTATAATTTTCTTAATTAGAAATAGTATGTTAGTCAAGTTTTCAGTTTATTTATGTCAAATTTTGGCTAAAGTCAGTATAAGAAGACAAAAACTTCATTAAACTTCTTTATGTCAATTCGAAAAAAACCATTCAATTATGCTTTTTTTAAAACAAAGTATCACTCATTATCACTCAGCGAAAATCAAAGATTAAAATAGTTATACTACTTTATTCGTGAATAATAATTGATCCTTGAACTGTTATTACATGCACATATTAATAAGCTTCTCGTCCGAGTTAATTGTATCTCTACGCGCTTGGTATTTATACTTAGTTTTTAATGTTGAGTTTTTACAGAGTCCACTTATTTCATAATTTTATTGAGCTTTAACTGTACATTGTACCATTCAAAATTAGGATGGTTTTGGAGAGGAGAAAAAATTTAGATTTTGTTTTGATACAAACATATTTTTTAGAGTTTAGTTAGATGCTCAAGGGGAGATATATCAGTGATGCAATTATTATTAAGCTCAAGAAATTAATCTAGATTAATAAGAGCCCTTAATGAATAAATATAATGAATTTAACAACGATTTAATCGTAAATACTAAAGATTGATCAATTATATTGGAGTTATGTCGATCCCAACGTTGAACGAACAATCTAACTCTCGCAAATTTGTCAAATGACGTAGCACTGAAATATATTATACACCAATTTATTACATATTAAGACTTGTGAAATTAACTAAATATTATAATGGTATTATATCTATCTTATGATTTTAAAAGATATTTAAAGACTCTAAGTTAACTAATGAACTTAATGACGAAATGTTATTGAGCAACAATACAATTTCTAATTTGAAGCACTTTTATATTAAAATTTTTAATAAATGATAAACTTTTAAGCGCTATTGTGTTATTTATAATTAATGATCTATTTTAAACGAGATTTTAAAACAAATTCATCATTTTTACTTCAAAATCTTTTTTGTTAGATTTCATTTGAAGTGGTGGGATGATACATAGAACTAAGCTGTCCCAAAACACGCGGTTTTCCGCGGCACCACACGCGGCAGCTGTTTCGGCCGAACCGCGGTTTTTAGCCGTTTTTTCTTGGGTTTTCCTAGTTTTGGCTGAAAAGTTGAACCTACCAGGATTTGAACCAGAGACCAAACGTATGTAGCACCTAAATACTACCAACTAGATTAAACTGTCACATTAGTAAAATGACTTTTAACTCAAATTAAAAAATATTATATAGAACGATTAAGCTCGGCGGCCAACGTTAGAGCTGAAGTGGCATTGCTGGAATACCAGCTTTGTTTAGTGTGATCGATGATGGATTCATTCGGTTGCGCTTCTCGTTCCTCGCCGCATCCCACTTCCTGAGATGCGGCTCGGTAAAATCCCCCGGTTCAAAGTGCTGAGCTGTTGTCAAAGAGCTTCAGGATTGGAAAGCGGTAACCGCTCCATTGCTTCCTTAGAAACGCAGATGGTACGACGTAGGTGGACTCCCGTATAGATCGGCTTGCACGAAGCAGCCGCGTTACGCCCCTGGATGTTTGTACCCGAGTCGTTGGTTGCCTTGGCTGCGGAGGTGCGCCTAACGTACATAGGTGTGTCTAAAACTAATGATCATTCGCGTGAACTTACAGTTCCTGTACAGAAGACCGAACTAGTATAAACGAAAGTTAAGTGAGTGAGATATATATAGTTATGAATTCAAATATAGTTGAAACCTGAATGAATAAAATTAAAATATCAATAAATATACTATTAATTGTATAGTTATTCAAAAAATTTTGTAAATAATTTCACTTCTTATAGAATCATCTATATAATCGATTTAGTATCTATATTAAGTATAATTTTAGAAGTAAAAGCTTGCTTTATGTTTAATAGTATATTTTTATAGGTAATGCATAATGTACTATCATCTAAATATGATAATTAATGAATGTAACTGAATTTAGTAATAATGTTAACTGAAATAGTAGTAATGTTAGGATTAATGTCAGTAAAACACTTGTTAATCAATTATAAATCATCCCTTTACGTATAATGAATTTTACATAAACCGCGGAATAAACCGCGGAAATCAGCATTTTGATTTGATTGCCGCGTTATAATTTGGTTTTGGTGCCGCGTCTGTACGCGGTTTTTTTCAAAAAGGGACAGCTTACATAGAACGAATGATACAGAGATATAGAGCAAATAATAACTCAATAATAACCCAATAATGATGTAGATATATAAAGTCTGTTTGTTCCGTCTCGATGAAGTGAGATGGGAGACAGATTTTATGCAGTTAATATATTGCAGAGATTTAGCATTCAAGAGTAAATGAACAGGAAGAAACTGATTAAAGAGTTATGATATTGTTCCCCGCTCTAATCTTATAAGCACTATGCATAGCCGCTGATACGCTAGTCCCAAGAGTCATACTAGCCATCCCAAAGATAGTTACAACGATAACTTTTGAGGTCAATGATGTTAGTTCAAGTGCCGAACTAACTTAGGTTGTCTAGGAAGCTATTCAGAGTGACAATCCTAGAAGATGAGGTATGATGTTGAGATTAGTTTGAGGTAACGTTATGTGTAACTAAGTTTGGATTTGTGGATTACAATGATTTATGAGATGAAGATGGAATGATTAAATTGAGTCTTAGTACTGATGATAGTGTTACAGTTAAGTGAGTCATTTTATAATGCAAATATTTCACTGTAGCTTTCTGTTTGATGTACAATTATACTGTTTAATTCTAATTATTATTCATTTATTATATTCATTTAATTATAAATATTAAATAAAATGAATAAATGATAGATTGAGATTGTATTTTCGATCAACAAAATTAAAAAATCGATTTATTGTTGAAATTAATAGTTAAATTTTAGGTCAAAGATAACATGATTTCTAAACTTTGTACATTTCCACATTATATTCATTTAAAACATCCTCAAATGTTAATATTACTCGTTAAAAGGTTACCATTCCCCACTCCAAATGTAATCAGTAGATTTAGACTTTCAACCAAGAAAAACTTGACATACCAGAGCAACGGTAGACATTCCCGAAATCGCTGCGAATGACCGCCAACTGCTACCCGAAACGCCGCTTCCTCGGCACCAGAGAGTTCCTGGATAACGGACAAAGAGGCGCCTACGAGTGGTATTCGTACCAAGAAATATTCAGACTCAGTTGTTTACTATCAGCTGGGTTAACCGAAATAGGCCTCAAAAGAGGCGATAAGGTTGGCATCATAGGTCCAAACAGAACCGAATGGACCGTCATCGAAATGGCCTGTGGAATAGCTGGAATCGTCTTGGTTCCCATTTACGACACTCAGTCGGCGGAAGATATTTCATATGTCTGCGACGACGCTGACTTGAAGGTCTGTTTCAGCTCCTTGGATAGAGTTGGAAAGATCGCTCACGTGAAATCCAAGTTCAACACAGTGGTGGTTTTCGACGACCGAGTTGACGACAGGGCTTACATTTAAGAAACTCTGAATTAAGACGTGCTGCCTCAATTCACTGTTTTCCAACCAAGAAGCTAAGAAACATTCGACCAGTTTGACAAAGAAGAAGGAATTTTCGACCCGGTCGCACCCAATAAAGCAAGACCACAGCTAGACGCCGATGGATGTTCCAACCGCATTTGCAGGGTTCGAAAAGACAAGAACAACTTTTTCAATTATAAAATCGAGCAAAAGTGGGTCAACGTCTTCAAGAAACAACAGCAAGCCGTTGATATTTCCTTCGTTACAAACACGTTTTGGTAGCTAGTCCAATTTGGTTATCAGAAGCTCTACTCATACGACTCCAACCAGGTGTATGCCTCCAACGTCACGATTCCTGTGAACATCGACGAAACCTCCCCAGACTCCTTGCTCTCATTGGTGTATACATCTGGAACAACCGGCAGGCCAAAGGGGGTCATGCTCAACCACTCCAACGTGTGCTGGGCCGCGTACGCCTTGAACAAGACCCGCTTGCTCAAGGAAGAACGCCCTGTGAATTCTCTTGGTCAATAAATGACCGACAGACAGGAGTTCATGCTGAGCTTTCTCCCACTTGCGCATATATACATGAGATCTCTATAGGGTGTACAGATCTGCAACGGAGGAGCGCTCGACTACATGCACGGCTCAACGAACACGCTTCTGGCCGACGTGCAAGAGCTGCGCATAACGGCGTTCATCCTGGTCCCCAGAATCATTCAGAAGGTCTACGACGGCATCAGCACCAAACTCGAGCGTTCTTCGTTCTTAAAACAAGCGTTGTTCAAAAAAGCTTATGCCGCTCGTTTGAAGATGTTCAAAGCCGAGCAGATTAAAATTTAGAAGCAGTTTTTGACTTCGTATAATAATAAGACCACTCCAAAACCTCTTTAGTTCGTAAACCAAGCCCGCCTGAACTACCAAAAGACCACCAGCCTGGTGTTCAACCAGTTCCCGAAGATGCTCGGAGGACGCTGCAGGATAGCCGTAACCGGCTCGGCCCCGCTGTCCCAAACGCACGGCGAGTTCATGAGCATCTGCTTCAACTTGCACCTCATAGAGGGATTCGGAATGACCGAGACATCCGCCCACGGAACCGTCCAGAGAAACGACACCGTCAACTACGGACAAATCGGCGAAGGAGTGGAAGGAAACACGAAGCTCAGAATCCAAAGCGTTCCAGAAATGGGCTACAACGTAAGCGACGAGAAGGTTCTGGACATCGGAGGATAGCAGGTGAAAGCGGTCTGCCCCAGAGGAGAACTGCTCATCAAAGGACCCAGCGTCTTCCAAGGATACTACAAAGACGAAGCGAAGACGAAAGAATCGTTCGTGGACGGGTACTTCACCACCGGAGACATCGCCGAGTTCAACCCAGTCACCTAAGAAGTAAACCTCATCGACAGAAAAAGAGGTATCGTCAAGCTCAGCCAGGGAGAATTCATCTCCATCAACCAAATCGAAGACGCCATCAGCAAATCCAGATTCGTCGAGGCCGTGTTTTTGTACGCTAACAGGTACCACGCGTTCACACTCGCTGTTGTGGTGCCAAACGTGCAGTACTGCACCCAAAAAGGGTTCAAGTCGGATGAAAACCTGGCTCAATCGGCCGCCGCCATCAAGATGATCACCGAAGACATCAAGAAAACCTGCAAGCAGTACCAGCTGAAGTCATTCGAAATCCCAAAAGTCGTCCTCATTGAAAACGAGCCGTGGACCCCTGAAAACGGACTCCTCACGCCAGCTTTGAAGATTAAGAGACCGGCATGCAAAAACAAATACGAGCAAATCCTGACCTCGATCATCAAGAAGCTAGAGAAAATAGAAGGAAACGACGTCGGAGTGTTTGCCGAGCAAGTTATCAAAACACTTGAAGAAGGCAGCAATCTATCCGAAGTCGAAATCGTCATATCCGGACAAAGCGGGTTGAGATGAAAATCATTATATAATAATTACAGTTTGTAAATATTTTTTTGTTAGATCTGAAGCCTATTCAACACTAATATAACTTAAATATAAATATGTTACGGTAAGTTAATAAGGTTCTAGATTAATGTTAATGCACGTCCAGAATTCACTAACATACTTCGTCTAATGAAAATAACGGCACTGCTCCATTTGATAATGATAATAGTACTTCGTACTACTTCTTTTATAAAGAAACTATTGTATCTATTACACTTTCGGAAATATAAAATAACTTAGTTTATTCAGAGGAGACCGACGTTCGGGTGTGGAAATGAAATTTAATAATCAATATATTATATATTATATATAGGAAGATTTCTGACAGATTTTTAGACCACAATAATATATAAAAATACAAATTTTAGGAATATTTATGCAATTAAAATCAATTTTTAAAAGTGTTATAAAATATTTAAATGTATATTTTTACTTGGTTATACTAAAGAAACCATGTGAATGAATAATTTTTCTTTCTTTAAATTATTTTAATAATTCATTAAGTGAGTTACATAATGTAAAATCACATTGTAGGAAATGTGGCGCTATGTTTAACACAAGCTTTTCATTATTTAGAACGTCACTATTCATGAAATTTGTAATTTTTTATTCAACAACAAACATTATTTGGCTTCCTAGTTTACAAATATATAGAAATTTTAAGTAAGATAGGTATATTTACAAAAAATTCTTCAACAATAATAATCCAGTTCAAAAAATAATTAATATTGTTTCAAATATGAGTTTAACATGTATAATATACTATATTACTAAATATGATTAAAATCTATTTGTTTCAATTTACACTTTTATATATTATAAGAGCTTGAATTTTCATATTGTTTATAACTATTCGAGGGATATTTTTAGAAATGAAATTATATAATTAATGATATTTGTGATATATAGATTCATTTAATGCAATAATAATTAAAATATCCAAAAATATCCAAAAAATGAGGTAAATCGTTGATGCTACAACTCAAATATTTAAAACTGGATATTACCTAATATTCTCATACGTTTTTGATAGACTAAGGTATATATTTAATGAAATTATTATTTGTTTAATAAAAGTGTAGTAGAAATTTGAAAAAGCAGATTTTAAAAGTATTATATTTATCAAACTGTACCCTAATTTTAGTTAGGGTACAGTTTGATAAATATAATGGGCGCCGCTTTTCCTACAATATTTAAATTTCAATTCCTTGAATTTTGAAAGGTGATTTCAATAATTTGCATTAACTTGAAATATTCAGCTTATTATTTGAAGCATTATCGTTTTGCACTTAATCTTCAGAGCTGTAGTTAAAACTTGATAATATTTGATGTGCTATTTACTTAATAGTTATCGAGGATTATAGAAAATTGATTACTACTGTACTTTTTGGAGTCGTTATATGTATCAGGTGATGGTCTATGATCGACTCCAGTCAATTTTTTATTGATTATCTGACAGCATTATACAGAATTTGATTTCCATTCGTTGAGGTGTGGAAATCATACAAAGGCATTTCAATTCTTTTATGTCAGCAATTTATTCAATATGTAACTCTTAATTTCCGCATTCAAAATTATATAATTTCACTTCAAACCGTCTGTCGAACTCCTCTGTTTATTCCATTGGTTTTATTGGTTCACTTTTGAATGCGAACTTAACTATTTCATAATCGATTATTTCTACAATTTTTAAGTTGAATATTTCGGGTTCCGACAGTGGTAAAAACAACTTGATTCCTGGGTTTTTTGGTCAAGTCCTTTGGGGGTTCGCTTATCTTGCTGATACATACCTTTGTGATTTTTAATATTTTTTCAATATTCTGTGATCAATTTTTTGCTATAGAATTTACTCGAGTTCATGTGAAAACTATTGAAGTGAATTACTTATTTACGCGCATTTTTACGAACTTACCAGTTTCGGTCATTCTGAGATGTGGAATAATTTTTGAATCATGTCACGATTTCATTTAAGAGCTCGAAAATCCCGCTTGTTTTCATTTGAAATTGCAAACTATTTATATACATTTGTTAATAAAACCACTTCATTTTAACATTTTTGCCAATTTTTCCACCCCATATATGAAAAACAAGAAATTGGTTATGGGGATAGTTAAAAGCTAAATAAAAGTACTTTGAGGGTAAAAGTAGTTGGAATCAGGAAAATGATAAAAAGTTGGTTGGCGTCATTTGGAACACTAAACATATTAAGTTTCAATATATTTAGGAACGTCTTAATTATGACCTCAGTACTATTCTAGGTTCTGGGTTTACATCAAACTTTGAATCAAATGATTGTTCTAGTAAAAAGAAGATAAACTGGGTTGATCTGAATTTTAGCTTTGCACTACTTCAAGTTATTAACATCCTAAAAATATTATTATAGTTTAGAGTTAATTAATTTTAGAATAATTATTGCAAAAGCACAAATTTAAGATTTAACTGTTGTTGAACAAATATAATAAGGTCGTCTAATACTAAATTATTTATATTTACTTATAATAATTAATTTAATAATTTCATTTCATCTCTAGCATTTTCCGTTTCAATTCGAAAAATTCAAATGAAATTGTCAAGCGCTTTAGTCTGATATCTGCCTTAAATTAAAAATATGAATGCAAATATAACCACTATTATAAATATTATGATAACGATTAGATAGTGCACTAGTCCAATAAATTACGAGTAATTGTGTAATATGAATCATAGCAATTATGATTAAGACTTATATTGTTATTAACAACTAATAACAAGTCTAGTAATATATAACGAGATAGTGATATACATTACCTCCTTGATTAGTCAAAATAATATGATTTGATATTGGATTCGAATTGGATATTAAAACAAATAATTATCCAAACTATATTTAGTTACGTATTGTTATCATATATGTACCCAATAATAAAATATTAATAGTTATAATAATACTGTGGTGTCCGAGCCAACTTTGATTTCAAAAAATACTAACTATTTCAAAACTATTTTTTGTATTAATTTTAACTATATATTAACTCAATATTTGGTAGCATCTCCTATCTATTTTAATACTTCTTCTAACCTTTTGGGCATAGAGTCAATCAAATGATTGATGATATCTTACGGGATTTACTCCCACGCCCTCTTTACTTCTTCTTTAAATAAGTCGTATGTGGTACATCCTTCAGGGAAAATGTTTGACTTCAATTGATTCCAGCAGTGAAAAAGTGGATTTAAGTCTGGACTCATTACTGGAAAGCGATAGAGCTCAATGTTGTTAGCAGTATAAAAGTTTTTCATATACTTACTAAAATGTGTCGGGGCGTTATCTTAAAAATGGAATAAACAGTTTGGAGACTACAATGAAGGTAACAAGCAATGTATTTCTTGGTTGCAACAGTTTGCGATTCTGTTTCTCACATTCTCATCATTATGCGACGCTCTTGTATTGTGATCCGTCTTCGTGTGTGCTTCGTCATTTGAAGGATGAAGTGAAAAAGAAATGAACCGCAGAATTAATTGAATATGATATAATTAGCATAAATACAGTGATTTAATTTTCAAGCGCAATTTTTACATATACATTTGTTAAAATCAAAGTTGGCTCGGACACCACAGTACCTATTTCATGCACAACATGAGATTGAAAGTTTACATCCCTATAATAACTCAAACTAATATACTTGCATTAGTTAATAAATCAGGTACTAAATCGGGAGCACGCACGTTTTGTTGTACATATATGAGGTCGCAGCCTGGCACACGCACACTCCTCCTTACAGCAGGCTCCCGTTTGGGCAGATGCACATGTTACTCGTATTGGTCGCGTTCACCCCACATACACACGTTCCGTTAACTGGGAATGCGTTTTAAGAAGTGCACTTGCAAATATTCGCGTTAATTAAAGAGCCAGTTGGGCACGTGCACTTGTTCGAGCTGTTAGTTGCGTTCACAGGGCAGAAGCAACCGGTTGAATTTATAAACGCGTTCTACGTTGAACATGTGCAGGCTTAACTCACTAATACTGAACCGGTTGGGCAGGAACAGGTGTTGGAAATGTTAAGGGAGTTCGTTCCACAGGTGCAAACTGAGTTCTTTATGAACGCGTTCTTCGTTACACAGGCGCACGAACCGGAAATAAATTACGTTTATGGAACAACGCAGGTGCAAACATCAAGCTACAAAGTGGTGCCACTTGGACAAGTACATGTGTTTGAGACGTTCAAAGCGTTCACAGGGCACTGACAAGATTATGAAACTGGATAAGACAAAGAGGTTGAACACACGCACACACCGCTGATTATGGACGAACCAGTCGGACAAACACACGTATTCGAAGAATTGGTCGCGTTAACCGCACAAACACACGCACCCGCTACTGGAAAGGCAAATTGAGTTTAACACGCGCACACATTATTAGACAAAACCGCACCAACAGGACATTAACAAATATTTGAAGAATTAGTCGCATTCACAGCGCACACACAGATGCTATTAACAATAATAGCATCCTGCGTAAAACATGAGCAAACTCCGTTTTACAGAGAAGAATCGGCCGGACAAACACACTTGTTTGATATATTGGTAGCATACTACCCGCAAACACATGTCCCATTTTCAGGGAACGCATCTTACGTTGCACACTAGCAAACACCATCAATTAAAGAAGACCCAATTGGACACACACACGAATTCGATGTATTAGTTGAATTAATTCCACATTGACAAGTATAATCCATTATAAAAGCTCCAATAGTAACACATTTGCAAATTCCTGCTGTTAATATTGTTTATGGAATATCACATATACACGAATTATCAATTAGTGTTGTTTGATAGGGGCACATGCAAACACCTGAAACGTTTAATGCACCATTTCCACAAATACATTAACCATTGACTGAAAACGTATTGGGTATTTCGCATACGCACTATTTATTATTATATACATAACTGGCTGGACACATACAAATATTTGAAGAATTAGTTGCATTTTCTGCGCATACACACAATGAATTATTAATGAAAGAATTCTGTGTTTCACACTCACATAATCCGTTAATCATGGTTGTTTATGGTACTTGACAGATACATTTATCATTTGATAAAATACTATTAACATTACAATTACACGTATGCAGACTTATATCATGATAATAAGAAGATAAACAATAACATAGACCTTCAACTAACTCAGAGTTATTAGTACATGGACATAGTGAAGATCCCCCATATAAAGAAGGAATAACTGAGACTAAAGAATTATTAAATGTTATTAGTTTCAACAAAGCAATCCTATGATATTATTTAAATGAATCCACAATTGGAAATAGTTCCATAAGTTTTTAGAAAGAAATTAATATTTGTTAATGAAATATTTGTTGAAGTTAATTTAAAAAGTCCGAATGTGTTGATACCAGTCAATTATCCAGAAATAGTTAATTGTTGTACGAATACACCAGATGCATTTTAGCCTAACCCACAAGCTTCTTATTATATATTCACATTTATATCAATGATCAAACTATCTATTATTGAATCAATAAGTTATAAAGCTACTCCATAAAAACATTTCAGATTTGAAGCAGAAAATGTGATATTACAATTCAAGATTGTGACGTTATACACATTTTTTGATATTCCATAGAAGTATGCGTAATCGTTCGATTGAGCTATTATTGATATATTTGAATCTCTAACAATGATCTAATTGACGGAATAGTCTGCGATAATTGATAGAATGACCGTATTTGATGATACAAAATTTACTGAAATTTCTGTATTTTGCAAAATCATTGTTTTGTTAGGTGTAACAAAAATAGAGGCGCTAGAAGATAACTCAGCGCTATTTGTTTTAAAGCTGCCTTGTATTATCATATTATTAAACATGGGTCTATAACAAAACAATGATGTGTTCATATTGCTCTTATCTTCATCAACATACACAAAACTAAAATTGAAATCTTATACCCCATCAATTATACATCCCGCTTCAATATTTACACCGTTAAGAACAATTTATTTTATATTATAATTGTCGAACAAAATTTGTTTAATTCCTTGTTCTATTGTTTTCGTATTATAATAAACTGGGTTAAGCCCGACGACCATCACACCAGTCATATTATAACTGCCAGAATTACATATCTGTTTAACAAAGAAATTTGTGAAAGCGTTTTATATAGTTAGATTTACATTTGAACCAATATTAATTAAACAACTTCCATTTGAAAAGGCAAATATTCCAGTTATGTTTACTTCGTTTATATTTATGTTTAATACAGCCTATTTTGCAAAAAGAACTCCATATGTTGCATAAATGTATGTATCAAACACTACATCAAGCAAAATCATTCTTGTTGAAAATGATAAAATGCCTTCAAAGTTTATCCCTGTGTACCTGAATGATATAGTAGAATGATTTAATGCTATTGATCCGCGTCTAGAAATAAATGAGGTAGAATAACAATCTAAATATGAAACATTTATGCTACTAGAAGTAATTAATTGACGTTCCGAAATAACAAGTGAAAAAGTGTGCATTTCCACTGATTCAGCAATTACACTTATAAATACTAATCTATCTAAGCGTTAAGCATCAAAAAATATACTTGCGTTAAACTATTAGTCGCTATTGAATTGTATAGAATTATTAGCGTATTTATTTGATTGATTTCCTTTTACACAATACATATTAACAACGCCCAAAATTATTTTAGATTACTAGCAAACAATTTCAGTTTGTACAGACCCCAACGTTCCTTAACTAATGAAGTTATTTATATGCGCAGAAATGACAATGAATTATAACATCATGAATAGGAGTGAACAAATCTTGACAAATACACTCTTATTTCTGTAAGTTTATATATATCTACAAATAAACATAGATACAATGTTACAGTGTACATTTTGAGTACACAAAAGACAAAGTGAATGAAGTTAAAACTGTACAATTATGATGTTAAAACTGTATAATTTAATACAATATTATATAACACGAATTATATATTTTAATACTTTAATCACGCAAAAGAATCAAGTAAACAAACACCCCTGTTCGAATTATAGTGGATCTTCTATTTATGTAACATAACAGAAATAATTCGATAGTATTAATTTGTAGTCTACAAACATACTAACTTAATAATGGACGCCCAGCTCAGAAAAGCCTTGAACGGGTCTTCATTTGCCTTAAACGCGCACAACGCCTCTCAGTCAGTTCTGTACTTGGAGAACGTAGATTTTGTAGATTATATTTACATAAACAGTTTAAAACTCCAAAACTCCTGTTTACATTTCAGCGGGAATAACTACCCGTTTGAGCTAAGCGGGCTTGACAAGATAAACGGCCACGTTGACCAAATCTCATTCATGAATTGTAAACTGGACTTGAACCAGTTCGTGAGAAACGTACGGAGAGTGTGCATGAACGAGTGCGAGGTAAGCGGCTAATAGCTGTTCAATTGTTAAAGTTTATCTGTTATAGCTAGCGGGTTCGTAGATCTGTCCTGGATCAACGCGAAGTGCGAGAGCATCAAGCTGCTCGTGAGTCGCATGGAAAGCAGGATTTACAGCCAGCTCGAGCACTTTACATAAATATAGAATTTAACCGAGGTGCTACTAGTGGGCTCTATCGTAGACTTGTCCGCTTTCAACGTCTCACTGCAGAAGCTGGCTCTGAAGCAGTGCGTGATTTAAAATGAATCCTCGCCGCTGTTCAAAGTAGGCAAACTTTCAGTTCACTACTCACAGCTGCTAACCTCGCAGCTGAAGAAATCGAAGATCTCTCACTTACAGCTCGAAAGCGATCGAACCGGGATAGATTACTGCATCGACTGTTCTCCACTCGGGATCATTATCGACGACTTGCCGAATCTTAATCAGCTGAACGCGTACGGGTGCTAAGTCTGCTTCAAGCCGAGCGCGCTGTTCAAAATCAACTCCTTGAAATTGCAGCTCTGCGACTTCCGTTTCTGCATGCGCTCACTCAAGTTCTTTCTAGACGTGGCCGAGCTGGAGACGGACTTCTTCGTGGGGAAACTGGAAGAACTCCTCAAGCGAAGAGCTGCATTTGGAGCGGAAAGGGGACTGAAGCAGTTTTAACAGCGGGAATATAGCTGTAGGAATGCGGAGCGGAAATAGTACATTTTTGTGCTGCAGCTCGTTTTTGATTGTGTGTGCGAGAACGTGGGTGTGATTGTTGGTGCTGAATGAAGGTAGAATAAGTATAACATCTATTGACAGGAATGAATGATTTTAGAAGATAAATACTTAATTTCTATATGTTAACTGGCGTTTCAATTTTCTAGACCCTATCAAATATATTTTGTGTTATAACCATCCAACAATAGACAATGCTCAAACTGTATACATGACCAAATTAAAGCTTTATGAATTAATAAGTAAGATAAATTATAAACTAAGTGAAAGAAATATTTTAAAACTTGTTAACTTTCAAAGAAACTTCAAAGAAACTAACTTTCAAAGATTTAGAATATAAATAATATATTATGAGTGGATATTGATATTGTGTGAGTTATAGTTTGAACGAGTAGTTATGACTAATAATATGTAATATCATGACTAGAATGAATACATTTTGCAGTTTCAGAAGATTAGAAATAATACAGTAATATTTCTAAACTTTTTTTGGAATTCGAGAGTGAAATTTTATAAATATAATGCATTACATACCCTTCGAAATATTAAAGTAAAATAACTTCATTTTTAAGTTTCCTTTACACTCCATTTTTCCGACTTGATTTTGGCCTTATCTTGATTCCCGTCACATGTGCGAACATTTTGTTAGTATAATAATACAAGTGATATTAAGGTTATCTAACATACTTGACTTGTATTGCTTCTGTAGCTCTATATTTGGAGAAAAGATCAAAATTTACAATTTCTAATATTTCTTCAAAGTAAATTAATGCTTAAAAGTAGCTTAAATACTTGTTAATTTATATTGAAATAAATAATTTTACAAAGAATCCCAAGCTGCTTAGTGCACCAAATAGTTGTGGCTTCAGTTATAATTACATTTAGTATTTGAAGTGTAAATTTTGGAGTGTGATGCATAATTTAAATAAAATACTTTTATATTCGCGGCCAAGGTAAAACAAATTCATTCAATAAATTTCAACACGCCTTCTGATCTCGGCCCAACTCGATTACTGTGAAATAATGATATTTTCCAGATCAAAATTATTTTAACAAAAATCAGAAACTATTTTTCGTTTTCATTTAGTTTTAAAGTTTAAAACTAGATGATTAAATCAATAACATATTGACTAAATATATTATATAATTTGTATTTTTCACACATATGTGCATTTTGCCGAGTTTCTGAGGCTGGCTTCATCGATCCAGCCGAGTGTGGCGGACCAGCTGGTTGCCATGAGGTATGGGTAAATGCTGGCTGTTTCGGTTGAGTAGTAAAAATACGGGATGCACTCTCCGGCCCACAGTTTTCCCACTCCCTACCCTCCGTAGCTGGAGTACTGCAGATATCCGTAGAATTTGAACGCATCCCCGTACTAAATCGGGAGCACGCACGTTTTGTTGTACATATATGAGGTCGCAGCCTGGCACACGCACACTCCTCCTTACAGCAGGCTCCCGTTTGGGCAGATGCACATGTTACTCGTATTGGTCGCGTTCACCCCACATACACACGTTCCGTTAACTGGGAATGCGTTTTAAGAAGTGCACTTGCAAATATTCGCGTTAATTAAAGAGCCAGTTGGGCACGTGCACTTGTTCGAGCTGTTAGTTGCGTTCACAGGGCAGAAGCAACCGGTTGAATTTATAAACGCGTTCTACGTTGAACATGTGCAGGCTTAACTCACTAATACTGAACCGGTTGGGCAGGAACAGGTGTTGGAAATGTTAAGGGAGTTCGTTCCACAGGTGCAAACTGAGTTCTTTATGAACGCGTTCTTCGTTACACAGGCGCACGAACCGGAAATAAATTACGTTTATGGAACAACGCAGGTGCAAACATCAAGCTACAAAGTGGTGCCACTTGGACAAGTACATGTGTTTGAGACGTTCAAAGCGTTCACAGGGCACTGACAAGATTATGAAACTGGATAAGACAAAGAGGTTGAACACACGCACACACCGCTGATTATGGACGAACCAGTCGGACAAACACACGTATTCGAAGAATTGGTCGCGTTAACCGCACAAACACACGCACCCGCTACTGGAAAGGCAAATTGAGTTTAACACGCGCACACATTATTAGACAAAACCGCACCAACAGGACATTAACAAATATTTGAAGAATTAGTCGCATTCACAGCGCACACACAGATGCTATTAACAATAATAGCATCCTGCGTAAAACATGAGCAAACTCCGTTTTACAGAGAAGAATCGGCCGGACAAACACACTTGTTTGATATATTGGTAGCATACTACCCGCAAACACATGTCCCATTTTCAGGGAACGCATCTTACGTTGCACACTAGCAAACACCATCAATTAAAGAAGACCCAATTGGACACACACACGAATTCGATGTATTAGTTGAATTAATTCCACATTGACAAGTATAATCCATTATAAAAGCTCCAATAGTAACACATTTGCAAATTCCTGCTGTTAATATTGTTTATGGAATATCACATATACACGAATTATCAATTAGTGTTGTTTGATAGGGGCACATGCAAACACCTGAAACGTTTAATGCACCATTTCCACAAATACATTAACCATTGACTGAAAACGTATTGGGTATTTCGCATACGCACTATTTATTATTATATACATAACTGGCTGGACACATACAAATATTTGAAGAATTAGTTGCATTTTCTGCGCATACACACAATGAATTATTAATGAAAGAATTCTGTGTTTCACACTCACATAATCCGTTAATCATGGTTGTTTATGGTACTTGACAGATACATTTATCATTTGATAAAATACTATTAACATTACAATTACACGTATGCAGACTTATATCATGATAATAAGAAGATAAACAATAACATAGACCTTCAACTAACTCAGAGTTATTAGTACATGGACATAGTGAAGATCCCCCATATAAAGAAGGAATAACTGAGACTAAAGAATTATTAAATTAAATGTTATTAGTTTCAACAAAGCAATCCTATGATATTATTTAAATGAATCCACAATTGGAAATAGTTCCATAAGTTTTTAGAAAGAAATTAATATTTGTTAATGAAATATTTGTTGAAGTTAATTTAAAAAGTCCGAATGTGTTGATACCAGTCAATTATCCAGAAATAGTTAATTGTTGTACGAATACACCAGATGCATTTTAGCCTAACCCACAAGCTTCTTATTATATATTCACATTTATATCAATGATCAAACTATCTATTATTGAATCAATAAGTTATAAAGCTACTCCATAAAAACATTTCAGATTTGAAGCAGAAAATGTGATATTACAATTCAAGATTGTGACGTTATACACATTTTTTGATATTCCATAGAAGTATGCGTAATCGTTCGATTGAGCTATTATTGATATATTTGAATCTCTAACAATGATCTAATTGACGGAATAGTCTGCGATAATTGATAGAATGACCGTATTTGATGATACAAAATTTACTGAAATTTCTGTATTTTGCAAAATCATTGTTTTGTTAGGTGTAACAAAAATAGAGGCGCTAGAAGATAACTCAGCGCTATTTGTTTTAAAGCTGCCTTGTATTATCATATTATTAAACATGGGTCTATAACAAAACAATGATGTGTTCATATTGCTCTTATCTTCATCAACATACACAAAACTAAAATTGAAATCTTATACCCCATCAATTATACATCCCGCTTCAATATTTACACCGTTAAGAACAATTTATTTTATATTATAATTGTCGAACAAAATTTGTTTAATTCCTTGTTCTATTGTTTTCGTATTATAATAAACTGGGTTAAGCCCGACGACCATCACACCAGTCATATTATAACTGCCAGAATTACATATCTGTTTAACAAAGAAATTTGTGAAAGCGTTTTATATAGTTAGATTTACATTTGAACCAATATTAATTAAACAACTTCCATTTGAAAAGGCAAATATTCCAGTTATGTTTACTTCGTTTATATTTATGTTTAATACAGCCTATTTTGCAAAAAGAACTCCATATGTTGCATAAATGTATGTATCAAACACTACATCAAGCAAAATCATTCTTGTTGAAAATGATAAAATGCCTTCAAAGTTTATCCCTGTGTACCTGAATGATATAGTAGAATGATTTAATGCTATTGATCCGCGTCTAGAAATAAATGAGGTAGAATAACAATCTAAATATGAAACATTTATGCTACTAGAAGTAATTAATTGACGTTCCGAAATAACAAGTGAAAAAGTGTGCATTTCCACTGATTCAGCAATTACACTTATAAATACTAATCTATCTAAGCGTTAAGCATCAAAAAATATACTTGCGTTAAACTATTAGTCGCTATTGAATTGTATAGAATTATTAGCGTATTTATTTGATTGATTTCCTTTTACACAATACATATTAACAACGCCCAAAATTATTTTAGATTACTAGCAAACAATTTCAGTTTGTACAGACCCCAACGTTCCTTAACTAATGAAGTTATTTATATGCGCAGAAATGACAATGAATTATAACATCATGAATAGGAGTGAACAAATCTTGACAAATACACTCTTATTTCTGTAAGTTTATATATATCTACAAATAAACATAGATACAATGTTACAGTGTACATTTTGAGTACACAAAAGACAAAGTGAATGAAGTTAAAACTGTACAATTATGATGTTAAAACTGTATAATTTAATACAATATTATATAACACGAATTATATATTTTAATACTTTAATCACGCAAAAGAATCAAGTAAACAAACACCCCTGTTCGAATTATAGTGGATCTTCTATTTATGTAACATAACAGAAATAATTCGATAGTATTAATTTGTAGTCTACAAACATACTAACTTAATAATGGACGCCCAGCTCAGAAAAGCCTTGAACGGGTCTTCATTTGCCTTAAACGCGCACAACGCCTCTCAGTCAGTTCTGTACTTGGAGAACGTAGATTTTGTAGATTATATTTACATAAACAGTTTAAAACTCCAAAACTCCTGTTTACATTTCAGCGGGAATAACTACCCGTTTGAGCTAAGCGGGCTTGACAAGATAAACGGCCACGTTGACCAAATCTCATTCATGAATTGTAAACTGGACTTGAACCAGTTCGTGAGAAACGTACGGAGAGTGTGCATGAACGAGTGCGAGGTAAGCGGCTAATAGCTGTTCAATTGTTAAAGTTTATCTGTTATAGCTAGCGGGTTCGTAGATCTGTCCTGGATCAACGCGAAGTGCGAGAGCATCAAGCTGCTCGTGAGTCGCATGGAGAGCAGGATTTACAGCCAGCTCGAGCACTTTACATAAATATAGAATTTAACCGAGGTGCTACTAGTGGGCTCTATCGTAGACTTGTCCGCTTTCAACGTCTCACTGCAGAAGCTGGCTCTGAAGCAGTGCGTGATTTAAAATGAATCCTCGCCGCTGTTCAAAGTAGGCAAACTTTCAGTTCACTACTCACAGCTGCTAACCTCGCAGCTGAAGAAATCGAAGATCTCTCACTTACAGCTCGAAAGCGATCGAACCGGGATAGATTACTGCATCGACTGTTCTCCACTCGGGATCATTATCGACGACTTGCCGAATCTTAATCAGCTGAACGCGTACGGGTGCTAAGTCTGCTTCAAGCCGAGCGCGCTGTTCAAAATCAACTCCTTGAAATTGCAGCTCTGCGACTTCCGTTTCTGCATGCGCTCACTCAAGTTCTTTCTAGACGTGGCCGAGCTGGAGACGGACTTCTTCGTGGGGAAACTGGAAGAACTCCTCAAGCGAAGAGCTGCATTTGGAGCGGAAAGGGGACTGAAGCAGTTTTAACAGCGGGAATATAGCTGTAGGAATGCGGAGCGGAAATAGTACATTTTTGTGCTGCAGCTCGTTTTTGATTGTGTGTGCGAGAACGTGGGTGTGATCGTTGGTGCTGAATGAAGCTTAAATTTGCATAACCTCTATATGGCTGGAATGAATGATTTTAGAAGATAAATACATAATTTCTATAGGTTAACTGGAGCTTCAATTTTCTAGACCCTATCAAATATAATTTGAACAATAGACAACAAGAGCTGTTTGCAGGTTCTCCAACTGTATTTTGACCGAATTAAGCTTTATGAATAAATAAAGATGAAAGATATACTAAGTGATATTTAAAACTTTTAAAACTTTTTTCAGGTAAAATCAAGTAAAAATATAATTTATAATAAAAATAATATTGGATTGATATATTATTGGATATTGCTATTGAGTATATTATTTATGACATATTTATGACTCACAAATTATTGTTTCGATTATAGCATTTGTATTTGAAGGTGTATTAATAGTGGATATATTAGATCAAAATATATTAATACGTTCGAATTATTTAATGTTGACGCTATAATATTGAGTTAATGAACAAATTCATATCGAAACTATGAATCAAAATGCATTATAAGAGTTTTCATCAAATATGATGTTGAGTAGAACCGACAATAATAAAATTTATGGTATGCTCTGATATAAATCGTTAAAATTTGTTGTCAAAAGAATAACTAATTTTTACTAAAATTATACAAGTATGAACTATTTTATTATCAGCACAACTTGGGTTTCAAGATTCAATTGTTTTGGAATCTGTTCTCAAAAAGTAACACAAATAAACACGTTATTGAGTTTAAAATTAATAGACAATAATAGAAGAACAGGTTTTACAATCTTGAATATTTTCCATTAATCATATATATTGTGATTGAAGAAAAATAAAACCACAAAATAAATAATTAGAAGTTAATGGTAGAAACCTATATTTATTTCGGCTCTTGTTCTTCTCATTTAGATTATTGTTCAAAATCAATAATTTCTGATAACTGCTGAAGCGTTGCACGGATATCAATAATAATACTAGAATAATATTAAATATTGATATATTAATCCAGCTCCAGATTAATATGAGACAGATTCTCATATTAGCTTAAATCTAAGTTTTATTGATATTTTCAAGATTCGCTAGTGAACAATATATATTTTATTTCGTATTTATTACTTTGACATTTATCAAAATATATAAATGATGTAATAAGTTCTGCATCTCCTCTCCTGTGTTATGTACCAAATATTTTTTGGCAATTATTCAAACTTTTGAATAATTTCAGGACCAAACATTAATGAATGAATATATTGTAACAAGTCACATAGTAAATAGTATTAACAGCAGAGGATTAATAACAAAAGTATTTAAATTTATAGATTGTAAATCTTCCTTATCTTATAATAGTATATTTAAACATATACACTTAAGTTAAATATATTATAGTTTATTTGCATATACTATAAGTAGTTTAAAACAATTGAATACTATAGTTGTTTCGGTACGAAATTAAATATATGCAACTTGGCTGTAAAATTTGATAAAATTTAAATTATATTATATTTTGTCAATATTGTGTAAATCGTTATAAATTAGCATAATGCATTGTTATTAGTAGACATAATTCAAACTAATCAATCCTTGATTAGATATATGCATAAATTTAGAAAGGAGTGAAAATTATTGATACAAAATTAAG
Organism: Hexamita inflata; assembly: GCA_963988835.1. NCBI lineage: Eukaryota > Fornicata > Diplomonadida > Hexamitidae > Hexamita > Hexamita inflata. The sequence continues at coordinate 94,396 of CAXDID010000002.1, forward strand.
TTCGAATATTTTCTTATTACAAGATATCTATTGTAAAAATACAAAAGAATTCTCTCAATCTTGACAAAACACCTACTTTGAACATTTTAGGTACCTACCTGTTATTTTCGATTAAGTCAATACGATTAAAAGACGATTAATAATTTACAATTTTGAAGCTACATGTATACTATAGACTTATAAACAACTAAAAATTAAATAACCACTCCAACTTCGTCACTCCACTATTTATGATAAAAACAGTACTTCCATTCAATATCTACATGGTTATCATATCATCTTAAAAGTTTTAAGATTGAAATGACTCGATGAGCGTATTAACAACGCTAACATGTGCGAGAGTTATAAAAAATATTCAATAAATATTTTCATTCAAACAGTTCCTGATACAAATCCACAACATTTTAAACGGAAACGTTTTCCGCTCCCTTCGTTTTTATCATTTAATTCAGTTTAACAAAAATTAAAGACTGTGCCGTTTACTAATCAATAGTGAACATCTACACGTCCCACTCCAAAACAAAAGTTCCAATTTTGCCCCTGTGAATGGAATTCGCGAACCCCAGAATTGGTTTGTCCCAAACATGCGTATACGAGGTGTAACCAATAGCTTGAACTATCGGACCAACGCCCAAATTCATCTTTCCAACGTTGGAGCAGATTACGGAGCACTCGGGGCCCTTGTTGAAGGAAACGGGACCAACTTCGTGCGCCAAAGTGCGCTACCAGAACCGAGAAGCTGAGTTATCCTGATTAGTGAATTAACTTTACAATTAATCGGCTAAATGTTATAAAGAAGTGGATATGGTCCCTGAAACGAGCATCCCGTTCGCAGTGGCCGTCTGGCCCAAAATGGTCTGGAAATCGGTCTGCTGAATATGCACCTCGCGCCTCAAATCAACAGCAGTCGCAACAAATTTTTAATCCTTGGTAATATCCTCGTTAAAGTACGCATAGGCTGCAAACTGCGCCAAATAGGTGGCATATAAAGAAAATGAGTACTACACGTTTTGAATTCTTGCTAAGTCCTCTTCCTTATAATGACGACACCTGATCTTAAGCTCGTCCATAACCTTAAGATTTGAGCCGAATTGCTTGTCTTTAAACTACCCTGTAATTTAAGTAACTTGAATAGGAAGTGGTGATACTTTTGGAGTAAAATTGACCAACTGGTTTTAATAACTCATCACGGGTCGGTAATTCGATATTTGAACTGGATTAGGTCTTACAAAGTTGAAGGATTTATCTTCATAAATTTCATTAAACTTTTTAAAGAGAGCTATAATAGAAACACCATCTACCAATGTGTGGTGCACTTTCATGGAAAGAGCTTACACTACAGTTGGCATCTCTGGAATTTGTATCTCTACGAGTTCCCACAAAACTAACTTATTAGAGTTGAGAGAGTTCGAAGCTTAGTCAATGAAAGATGCTAAGTCTTCTAACGATTTAAATTAGGTGACAATTTGCAGTTCCACTGGTTAAACCTCTTGCTAAACATAACGCAACCATCCAGCTTTGTGATCAAACTCTATTCCATAAGAAAAGAATGGATACTAATACATTAAATAAGTAAGAACTTTTGAGGCTCTATTAATATCCAACGTAACTTCCATAAGCCCCATATCACATATGGTCATATTCCTTGTATTTTGCTTTACTTCATATGTTGTTAGAAATCTTTTTGGATCCGAAATCTACAGATCATTTGCAGTAAATGGTGGCTAAACCGCCTAGTTTTTATCATAATAATCATACAAACATTCTACCTAATACATCTTTATATGAGAGTGGAAATTGGGACACATATTTAATTGAAACTTTTTACTGTTAGCTCATTATATAATATTATTTTATACCAAATTGTATTATCAATTGGAACATGTACAATTATATATAAAAGCAACTATCAATTAATTGTGTATAAATTAGCAATATACAAAAAATTGTTTAAATCAAATAAAATAACAAATTTGTACTTTATTAATTACTTTTAAATTTATAATTACAATAGCACAAATTGTATATAATAGTATACATTACGATCATCTTATTGAATCATATTTATTTGACCTTGATAATAACATCTAAATATATTTTTGTAACAAATGTCGTAATATATGTTTAAATATATTATAAATTGTAGTCAATATAATTATTATTTGACCTAATCCCTATTTTGGACTAGAATATTAATATTTAATTATCCCACGATGAGATCTCACTTAACTTCCATTTATAGTAAATGTATAGAGGGAAAATCCAAATGTCCATAGGGGGTCTTTTAAAGGGATACTGAGGCTACTATTTAATATTTAGGTTACATGGTATATAATAAACAATTATTTGGCATCAATATTTTGACCCCACTCCAATAACAAAATATGATTATTACATTGTTTTAGTATATTAGATCATTATACATTTAACTGTTTTAAATCAGCAATGTTTACACTGTAATATTGAGTTTCTAAAAACAGCTATTCGAAACTATAAATAAAAATGATTAAAATACGTTTTCATCAAATATGATGTTGAGTAGAACCGACAATAATAAAATTTATGGTATGCTCTGATATAAATCGTTAAAATTTGTTGTCAAAAGAATAACTAATTTTTACTAAAATTATACAAGTATGAACTATTTAATTATCAGTTGAACTTGGGTTTCAATATTCAATTGCTTTTGAATATGTTCTCAAAAAGTAACACAAATAAACACGTTATTGAGTTTAAAATTAATAGACAATAATAGAAGAACAGGTTTTACAATCTTGAATATTTTACATTAATCATATATATTGTGATTGAAGAAAAATAAAACCACAAAATAAATAATTAGAAGTTAATAGTAATAAATCAAATTTATTTTGACTCTTGTTCAACTCCATACTCTCATTTAGAATTGAAAATCCAAGGTCGCCAGATATTTATATGAAGTGAAATTAGAGCTAAACTATATTTGATTGGGGGAAATACGCTACCTGACAACATCTTAACGCATGAACTCCCGCGAAATTAAAACGTATTATATGGTGCTAATTAAAGAAATAACAGTAATCGTTTTTGGAACGAGACAAGAAGAAGGGTTGTAACTATTTGTATGTGATTATATTTCATTGACCGCAAATACTTTAGTAAAATTTTATTTAAATTATGTATCACACTCCAAAATTTTATGAGTCTTAGCTATCTATTTCTTCGAAACTCTGGCAGATACACCTTATCCAATAAATAATTCTTCGTGAAATTATTTAAATCGAGTTTAACACAAGCAGTTTCGACAAAATATTAATTTACAAAAGGAGCATTGCTTATTTCGATTGCTAATTGACTAATTAGTTATATTCGAGGGAAATTCGTTAACTTTATACTTGTTAATAATCTGTGCTATTTGATGCCTGGACCGTTCCTAAAGTTCCACCTGTTTCTAAATTTCTGTGGTGAATGAACTAAAGAAGCGAAGCTGGAGTTCAATATTACAAAATCGATGGGAGTTTGCGGTACTTCAGATTAAATTGTGGATATCAGCTGAATATTTCATAGTTAGCATACCATGTCTGGAGTTATTAAATTTATTCCAAAGAATACAAAAACTCAAAATATAATTTAATGAAATTTTTAATAGAATAAGCTGAGGAGTTTAAAATGCAGTGACAAAGTTTTAATAACATATCTACTTGTTTAAGCTTAGTTGTTTCCCAAGCTTCCCAAATTTATTACATATTCAAAGATTCAGAATTTTATGTAGCTTATGAATTAACTAGATTACCTAAATGGGTATTAAAGTAATAATTGCTGATTATAGCTTATAATTATTCATAAATATTAGTAAACTAAGTCATTTCAAAGTATTTTAGAAATTATTAAACACAGTTATTTAAGTCAAACGTTAAAACAAACAACTGCGAAAGTTTGGTTGTCTTTAACAAAATATTATTTGTTATTATATCGATAATAACTCAATATTTAATTTAAGTTCTGCTACCACTTCTTGTTACTTTATAAGCAATGAAATATCGAAATATGATCGAATAGAATATGGCGAAATATTTCATACTGAAATTTGCAACTCTAAAATCAGTAGTAATAACATATTATACTATGATATCGGAAATAAATATTGACGATGAGTTTACATAACTCTCCCCACTATAATATGAATACTGGTTATTAAACATAACAAAGCGGATATCAGCTACGATATCATGAACTAATTAGTAACAACTGAACATTAATAAATACAGTATCTTTTGTCATATAAAGCTATTCGTTAGTGCTTTGTTAAATAATATAATTTAACTAATTATGTAGTATTCTTAATTTAAATCGACTCTGAAGTATACGTTAAATATAAAGTACTGGTGTTGTTATATACGCAAATATCAGGTTTAATCAGAATATATCAAGAAGTACTGTTTAAAGTAATTTTCAAAATTTACAAATAAATACAGATTTCAAGATTATTATCTTTATTGTTTTATGTGCTCCTTGATATTAATAACAGTGATGATTATTTGTGTTTTCCATATTAACTCGAGCGTTTATTAATACAACGAAATTTGAGGATAAGATAAATAAATATATAAATAAATATAAATAATTCGGTAATGAGGAGCCGTACAATTATTATCATTATTATTTGGCTTATATACTGAGTGAAGATGAATATAATAAGAAATAAAGCAATTTGCTTAATATTATATTTATATTTATGATATTTTCAATATTAACATGACCTGAAAAGATTATTTCGTCAGAATTTGAAATAACACGAAAGCAATATATTTCCACACGGGACTGACAAAAAGTTCGAAGTACCGCAGACTGAGCTTTGATAATATACTACGATTCAAACATACAAATATTATCTCTCAAATAAATATAGCTATAGCTATCAGACGAATGCAATTAGAAAGCTATAGCTAAAATTAATTAAATCTATTTCCGGCTGCTTACAGTTATAAATTAAAGAATTAAAAGACCAAAAAATCAAAAAATGTTAAAGATGTGGGGAAGATAAAAAATAAAATTATTTTACTTTAATATTTCGAAGGGTACGTAATGCGTAACATTAATAAATTTTCACTCCAAGATTCCAAAAAAAGTTAAAAAATATTACTGTAAGAAATATAGCATTCTAAATATATTTCATATTTTCGAGATCACTCTAATATTAAATTTCGGACTTAAAGGAGGGATTATAGTATGCTTCCTAAATACTAATACCAAAATTTAATTTATATGAAACCATTTTTTATAATCTAGAAATCTTTCAAAGTAAGTTTACATATTCCTCTAGATGTAAGTCACAATGAATTTTCCCTTATCATCAACTACTTAATTTACCGTATTTTGTTAAATATAATTAAATATAGAGACTAAAATTAATTACTAATTTATAATTACTTACTAATATATAGAGAACTTAGATAATTATTATATTTTTCACTTCAAATGTTATAGTTCAGTTATATTGATTTCAATATTATACATTAAGAGCTAACAGATTATTTACCCATAATTATTTTGCCTCAAATATATAATGAAGATTTTAAAGATGATAATTTCGAAAATAAAAAAGATATTCTGATTTATAATCTTAATCAAAATGAATTCATATTGACTAACGATAACTAAATACTCATTGATCACGAGTTTATCAATAAATAAGGGAGCGACGCATTCAATTTGAAATATTCTGGCGAATCACAGGATGTTCGTATTTTCATTTTGAATAATTTAACTAATATAAATAAAAATTTAACTTGTTTAGATCTTAAGGCTATAATTCTAGATTTAAACGGAGTGATTGTAAAAGCTAATTAAGTAGAATTATCGGAATGTGAAGTATTTGGGGTTGCCGATTATTTTAAGTGCGACAAGCTTATTGTGCGTGTTTGTGAATAAGCAATTTTGTGGATAAAAACCGAGTATTTCAGTAATCTTGAACTGTACTTCAGAGCTTATTAGTTTTTTGACGCTTAATTAGCTCATTTGAACGGATTAAGAAATATTTAGCTGGTTTAATTTAACGAGTGCAAAGTTGATTTATCTCTTTTCAACATGACCGCGAGTGAGGTAATATTCTAGAGGTGCATTCTGATGAATAACGTTTAAAACATGCATCTTAATACACTAAGAATAGACTAGTCCGAATTTTGCTCCTCTCAACTTAAAAACGCGTTTGTAAACAATTTGCTCATAAATTAGGAGGACAAAAATAAATTTACCTTTTTGTACTTAAATTACACAGCTTTTATTGACGATTTACCTGATACGTACTAAGTTAAAGTAAGCGACTGCGAATTAAACTTCAGAACATTCGCAGCTCCACGTGTAAATATTTTTGAATGGAGCGGAATACCTCGGAACTGCTCATTCACCTTCTTCAAAAATATGAACGATGTTAGAAATAATTATGGGACGTTGTACGAGGAATACCATGAACTACTTCAAACGAATAACAAATACATTATCTAATAAAATTTACGATAAATACACATGCAAATGGACCAAATAATCTATCAGGAAAACATTTTGAAATATAGTAGCAAAGTAAAATAGTGGATCACTTAAACTCAACAAATTGGAGGATATGAGTGACATACATTTATATTTAGAGTGGAAAACATCGTACAGGAAATATCGTACTAATTAATATATTCCACCTCACAATGAATAATGATATGCATAAAGTATAATCTGTTACACTATGTGTTTGGAGTGTATTTATAAAAATTATTATAATTTCAGAATTAATATAAATATAAATTAAAAATATTATATTTCATGTATTTCAACTTATATTCAAAAATGTATCAAATTTTAAACTTAAAACAAGAAGTACAGTAGTTTCAATTTTTAAGAACTGCCCGTTCAAAGTTTAGACTCCAAATGTATCTTTTGTACCCGGTTTAGTGACCAGCCGATCAGGGTTTAAGGATTTCCACTCATAATTTAGAGGTTTTGGAGGTTTAGTGACAGCCGTGTTTAATTTAAGAACGGGGGTTTAAGAATAGTTGATTGTAGTTTAAGAATACCTGATCACATATAGTAACAGCCGTTTAGGGATTAAGGTTACGCCGTTCAAAGTTAGGATGTTTTCCGATCACAATTTAAGCTCCAGAGAATTCCAAAATATCCCAGCCTTTTCCATACTTTTTAAAATGATAATCATCATCATTATTTATATTTTATTGATCATTCCATTTATGTGAACATGTACAACTATTACTTTACAAAATATAAGTTTGTATTACTCTATAAACAAATTTTTTCACGTAAAGTATTTAATGTTAGAATACTTGTAAAATACAATTGTATATTCTAATTACCACCTCTCATTATCTATGGCATACACAACTAAATGGATGTAAACTATGTTGGTACAGTGGCTGAACATGATGCGTATGTCGCTAGAGCTTAAATAACTCAAAGAGAAGGTCATAATACTTAAGTTTCGGCGGGGTAATTTAACCTTGAGAGTCATGTATAGCAGTAAGTTGCTGTTGTTGAACAAAGAGCTGTTTTTCAAACTTAAAGAAAGCCAAAAAGAATTATTCCACCTGAAAAATAACGTCGTACCTATAAATAATGGGAACTTGTGCTGTTAAAGAGAAAGCTAGAAGAAAAATAATTTTCTTTAGTGATTGGTCAGCGTTAGTCTAAAATTGATTTAGACATGGCTCTTTAGCTTAGAATGTCTGTTTCTAGTGTAAAAGCATATAGACTGAAACATATGGCAGGAATAGACATTACAATTATTAATACAAGAGGACCTGAAAAGATATTGAAAACTGATGATTTAAAGCAAATTGTTGCTTCAGTAAGAGCAGAAAATACTGTAAAAGAAACGGCTCATGAGATAAATGTAGTCCATTAACAATAAGCTCATCCTGAATTTACACCTGATTAGATACAAGAAGCAGCTAACACAGAACCACACGTCTCACCTACAACTGTATACAATGCCCTCAAAGACAAAGAATTGATGGATCTGATAGGAGAAAGTACTATGTCTTATGTTAGATCTGTTGATAGAGTTGCTAATGCTAATTCTCCAGAAAACAAAATGGCTCGTTTAGAAAATATCCTTGAATATGAGTCTAAAGTTGGAGGTAAGGTTAGAGTATTTGTTGATGAATCTCATTGGACTTTGGGTGGGCTTAGATAATATGGATGGGTTGAAACTGGTCATAAAAGATTAAACAACTTCAATGAAGTAAACTATTCGATTACTGCTTTGTCTGCTATTGTAGAAACTGGTGTTGCATATACCGAAATCGCAATTGGTAATATTACTGCAGATATTTTCGAAGCATTTATGTGTAACTTAATCGCTTGGTTAAAAGATGCTGTTAATGATGCTGATTGCGTTTTCTATTTGGACAATGCATCCATTCATAAAGATAGAACTTAATTAATAGTGAATTAAGCTAAGCATACATTTCGCTCATCCAAATTCATGCGAACTTAACCCAATTGAAAATATATTTGGTATATGGAAAGGAAAAGTTGAATCTATTCGTGGAACTATCAATACAAGACCTCTTGCTAATATTTTGAAAGTGATAGCAACATCATTTTTTGAAATTTCACCAAATGATATAATAGCATGTATTCGCAGAGTGCAGAGGACTATCTACGTCAAAGTACACAACTAAGAAGATATTTGAGTGACACAAATATTATTAAAAATTGTTAAATTTTTATCATTTTAAAAAGTATGGAAAAGGCTGGGATATTTTGGAATTCTCTGGAGCTTAAATTGTGATCGGAAAACATCCTAACTTTGAACGGCGTAACCTTAATCCCTAAACGGCTGTTACTATATGTGATCAGGTATTCTTAAACTACAATCAACTATTCTTAAACCCCCGTTCTTAAATTAAACACGGCTGTCACTAAACCTCCAAAACCTCTAAATTATGAGTGGAAATCCTTAAACCCTGATCGGCTGGTCACTAAACCGGGTACAAAAGATACATTTGGAGTCTAAACTTTGAACGGGCAGTTCTTAAAAATTGAAACTACTGTAGTAATAGTCTAGGGATTCCTTCATACAGAAGAAATAAACATTACTAGATACTACTACCATTACATTATCTACCTGCAGTACTTTAAACTGTAAAGAATATAAACATAAGTATAAATTCCACACCACATTTTGAAATTACTTCACTTACTATTCTTCGATAAATAAAATCATATTTTAGTATATTTTGGTGATTATTATAATTTGATCTACATAAGTAATATATATCTATAATCTCTATTAATATAATCTCTAATATATATCTACTGTGGTCGCCAAGCCAACTTTGATTTCAAAAAATACTAACTATTTCAAAACTATTTTTTGTATTAATTTTAACTATATATTAACTCAATGTTTAGTAGCGTCTCCTTTCTATTTTATTACTTCTTCTAACCTTTTGGGCATAGAGTCAATCAAATGATTGATGATATCTAACGAGATTTACTCCAACGCCCTCTTTACTTCTTCATTTAATAAGTCATATGTGGTACATTCTTCAGGGGAAATGTTTGACTTCAGTGGATTCCAGCAGTGAAAAAGTGGATTTAAGTCTGGACTCATTACTGGAAAGCGATAGAGCTCAATGTTGTTAGCAGTATAAAAGTTTTTCATATACTTACTAAAATGTGTCGGGGCGTTATCTTGTTGCAACTTCAAGTTATGCTATTAAGTGATGGAAGTGTAACTTGTCTGAGAACTTAAGAATTGACAATTGAATTCATGGTCGTACCGCACGGCATAAACCACAATGGACCCTTATATCCATAGCTAATTGTACTATAGATCATGCACGAAAACAGTCCATACTTTACACTTCGAGAAAATACTTCGGATTCCACTCGTCTTTAGGTGTTCTGAGCACTCTACTCGCTCGATTTGCATAGCATTTTGAGCGATACTCATCGGTATACTAAAAAGTTCTCCAATATTCAATTGGTTGTTTCAGGTTCATTCGAGCAAAGTTCAAACTTTCCAATTTATGCTTTTCGGTAAGTTTTGGCTTTATCTTAGCAACATAGAAGCTTAAACTGAATTTGGCCAGGAGACGAGATACCGTTGTTAGAGACATGGAAATTCCACGAAGGGCTTAGTATTTTTCAGCTATGATTCGTCGAGTTTCGAATCTATGGCTCTGGCGATATTTAACAACGCGAAAATCTCAGCTTAGTCAAATTTTCTGACACTATTATCGGCATGAGAAGCTTCTAGCTTGCCTGTAACTTCAAAGTGCTTAAAAATGGAATAAACAGTTTGGAGACTACATTGAAGGCAACAAGCAATGTATTTCTTGGTTGCAACAGTTTGTGATTCTGTTTCTCACATTCTCATCATTATGCGACGCTCTTGTATTGTGATCCGTCGGCTTCGTGTGTGCTTCGTCATTTGAAGGATGAAGTGAAAAAGAAATGAACCGCAGAATTAATTGAATATGTTATAATTAGCATAAATACAGTGATTTAATTTTCAAGCGCAATTATTACATAAACATTTGTTAAAATCAAAGTTGGCTCGGACACCACAGTACATAAGTAATATTAATGATAGAATTATCATTTAACTATGACTATATTTCTTTGGCGACAATAAAGACTGAAGAATTATAAAAATTTAATAAATGATGGATATACATAGCATCTCTGTAAGACTTCCTATGTATGAATCGTTCCTTTATTTCTACATTATTTATATCATTGGCCTAAAGTTCTTATCTCAGAGTTACGGGGACTTTCAAGATATTAGAGGCCAGTTACAAAATGATTGATGGAATAAAATCAGTGTACAATATGTTTTTGCTTATACAAAACGTCATTCTTAAATTCAAGCATACACTAGGCATTACAGCATTTTAGCAACAGTCTCACGATACTATTCACGATAGTATTGCGTCCCTCATCATGAAATAGTTATATTATTCATTTGATTTTTATATTTTAACTTTTATTGCAGTAAATGATATTCTATATTATTTACTGTATTTAATTATATTTCCACTTCACTATGTAATAATCTTCAGCAATTTACACTATGACTCAAACACAGTTATTTGAAGAAATATTAAAGTTGTTCCATTGATGGTATTGTAATTTTATAGGTATTAGGTACATTCAGGGTTGAAATAAATATATTAATACATTATTCTGTTAGCATCACTTTCCATGTATAAAATAGGATGAATATCTCAACATTTTACGGATATATCCCGAACAACACTAATACTAGACATAATGATAATATCTTAAAATAGATTTGGCTTTAACGTTATATCTTAATATTGGCGAGATAGTTAATTGTCAAAATTTGTAAATATTTTGTATGGGTGACGGTATTTTCCATTTTTCAAAGCAACAGTCGGAAAGTGAAGAGAATATAGAATATTATTGTTATCATATAATTTGATTTACACACATTACTATTTTCCACAAATTACGGTGTTTTAAAAAAGAAAAATAACATTTTAGCAGCATTTTTGGAATTTGAGATTTACATTATAATATTTTCCATTCCTCTTACCCGTAAACTTTTAAAAAGGTTTTGTAATAATTTCCACTTCAATTATAAATGATGAAAAACTAACGATTCGCTTTCGATTGAACAATTATATACGATATTTTAATAAAGACCTGAGTATAAAAATGAATATGTTTACTTATCTGAAGAATCTGTTCAGATATTCTTCAACATATAAATGAAAATAAGTTTGATAGAAATCAAAAACAGTTTACTCTTCTTAACACAGTTAAGACTATATTGAAACAAATTTGAAAATATTTTAAGAATTTATTGAACATAGCTTATTACAAACTCTAAATATAATTAATATAATTACATATAATTAATTATATTAATATAATTACATATAATTAATTATAATTACACATATGTTTATCTAAATAGTTGAAAAACAGGTTCCGAATTTTGAAATTTATAGTCAACTACATTGTTTAGATGATAAATATCATTAATCATTAAAAATTCTTTCACTTCACAACTAGATAATGTTGCCAAATTATTTATGAATTAACAATCAATCTCACAAAGAAATTAGTACAGCCAAAATATAAGATGAATGAGGTAATTAAGTTGACATTATTAAAATTATCTATCTATTAAGATAAATTTCAGAATGACGATCTTTATAATCAATAATTCATAAACTAACAGTTAAAAAGTCACTTCAGTAAATAAATATAGTATTTATTATTGTATCAATTAGTTTCTTGACTACAAGATTCAATTTTCGGAACTTTTAGTTCAAAGTATCGTTACTTTTAGAACTCTAATAATTTTTAAGAACTGATTTATATAAATATAAATACTACGAACTAATGAACATCAAATATTAATATATTATTGGTACCACTTTTCAGAGAAGATAATAGTTTGTAAAATTTCATTGATTATAAAAATAATTTTGATATCGAGTAGCGAAATAATAATATTATACTCTTTAGTAGAAATGATACTTGATTATATTACAGTCAATATTACATTATGTATTTTAGTGCATATTTACTGGTTTTGAAACTTTAGAGCCCATAGTTACTTCTAGAAATAGATAATTTATGTAATGATTACCTCTTGTTATCGTAATTCATCTTCGCTTTATTGGGATCTATAACTTACTATACATTCAGTAACGAATTTTAATCTTCAAAATTTACTAAAAGCTAATAAATGGTGTGAAAATATTTTCATTTTTTATTTGTATTTTTCGTCGCTTATAGTAACTATCAGAAATACATATGAATATTTGAATTCAGGACACGATAAAAACTGTCAAATAATCGATGTTTAATTATAATTTTGAGTACATTTATTATCATTAACTTAAAGAAAACAAGAGTAGCTATAATTATGAAAATATATGGGAATATATTCCAGACATTGTATTATTTAAATTTATAATTTTAAGACAAAATATATTCAAGGAATTAAATACAATGGGTTGCTTATCAAACAATAGAGCTACCGGGCGACTCTATTTTTTAGACCGGTAGGAACTTTCTCGCCCGGTAATGACTTGTACTCGGGCGAGTATTAAAATGATAACTCGGCCGGTAATCTTTCCACTCCACCTCGAAAATTAAAGAATTATGATGCTTTGCCAAACAAAATTATACATTGCTGTCGTTATTTTATTGTTATCAATACATTGCATGCTAGAAATATTGAAGATTTGTAGTTTTGTAGTTAAATTCGTAATACAGTTTCTATATATATTGATTTAGTATAAATTTCCATTAGACGTTATAATTTTTAGAATTAATGACAATTGGAGCAAATTCTATGACGGCCTAAGTTTTCATCACTACTGATATAGCTAATTAATTATATTTTGTTAAAGACAGAATCGTCTAAATGCTATTTTTATCTCCAAAAGTTAACTTATCTCGTCCCAGCAAAGAATACTATATCTATTGTTATAAACACCATTAGTAGTTTGATATGTTGTAAATATTATCTGATTTGTGATTTTAAGGATCGAAATATATTTTAACAACTTTTGGATGTATTATTTTAGGAAAACATAATGTAATGGCATCAAGCGAGTACAATAACTTAAGTTATTATATTATAACTTAATATATGTGAGTTTAACTTTATTATATTGAATATATTTATATATACACATTAAATATGAATATATAATAAAAATTAAATCAATATATACTATAAATTATTAACAGCGAAATAAATAAAACAAATAATATATGATTATTTGTTATAGTCCTTGATATAATACTCTAACAAATTCATTTGAAGTGGATAATTTGTTATTTATTTTATACGTTAACATCTAAATAATAGCTATTTACTACATGTTTATAAATAATATGAGGCTTGATATTATTTTGATTGAATAAAGGAATGTAACTGTTGTTAAAATGTAAAATAATCATAAAACGTAAAACTTTTTTCTTACCGGTCTAAAATTTATACTCGCCCGAGTACAAGTCATTACCGGGCGAGAAAGTACTACTGGTGTCATTTAATTTGTGATGTGGAACATAACCTAAAAAATTATAGATGTTATTGATATGATATAATTAAATCACAGTTACTTTTATTTATCTTAAAAATGAATTTGAAATATTTTCCAAAATTATAATTGAAACTAAATGTAATTATTCATATTTATACAGAAAGTCTGAAAATTAAACTCGCCCGAGTACAAGTCATTACCGGGCGAGAAAGTTCCTACCGGTCTAAAAAATAGAGTCGCCCGGTAGCTCTAATAACTAAAAAATCATAGTGTTACAGATTATCATAAAGTTCATAAAAATATTTACTGTAGCGGTAATCGTACAGATATATAAGAATTAAGTGAGTGTAACAATAAAATTTAGTTGAACCCAGATTTCATAAATACTTAAGAATATGATACGTTCAATTTGCACTATAATGGAGTAAAAGGTAGCGTTTTTAGTTTTTCCAATGTAAGAATATAGATTCGAAAACTGTCTTTGAAAAATATTTCTATAGATTTAGAAGGTTTGAGTTTTAACTGCATGACGGTATTTTTATGTTTTCGGCAGACAACTTTTTGTGTTGAAGCGAAATAATAATGCTGATAGCTTACATTTTGCAAATATAAGGACATGAAATGTATATCAAAATTACCACTTCAGACATGAACTGTATGAATGTTTATATCAAAATAATGACTAAAAATTTAATTTAAGCTGAAAGTGTATCTCATTTTCTTTGGTATTCATTTTTATATTATTATTTATGACTATTTTGTCAATAAATTATAAATATGTTCGTTTAGTGATAACATTTCTGTTTAATTGCTCATCTGAAGTGGTAATTTTGATATCCATTTCATGTCCTTATATTTGTAAAATATAATCATTGATGAATTAATTTCGCTCCGACACAAAATGTTACTTGCCAAAAACACTAAAATACCGTCATGCAGTTAAAACTGAACATATTGAACTTACTGATTGTGAAGTTCGCGGAACTTCTATTAATTTCTGTTGTGATAATCTTGTGGTAAAAATAACGGGTAATTTTGATATTCTTTGGATCCACCAGCATTATTTCAGCACTTTATCTTTATTCGCAAGCTAACTATTCAATTTTGGCAGTTAGTTAACTCATTTGAGCAATTTAAGCGGTATTTAATAATTAACACTCACAAATTCAGAAATTAACCTGTAATTTTTGAATTTGACCTTGAACAAGCTGATTATTGAAAAGTGCTCATTACTAAACAAAATAAATAATCTAAACGTGCACTCCCTCACCATAAAGTGCTCCTCATTCACATCTTCTCAGCTAAGTAACACATAAATAACTGAACTAAGCATTTATCAAAGCACTGACGAATATTTTGATATTTTCAAGGGCGAATAATTAATTAATGAGCTCCCAAACGCTCAAATAGTTAATTTATTCGAGTGTACTTTTAAGCCGAGAACGTTTTCAACTCCAAAAATTTGAACATTTTCGGGTCAAAACTCAATTGGAGGAACTCAACGGAATTCGTTTCATTCGCGTTTTTCAAAAATGTGGAGAGCATTTAAATTGAAAAAGAACCGGATAGTTTGAAAGAATATTTAAAATGAAGGGAGAAATATTAAAAGTAAAAGTAAATTTAGGAGGAAGAAAAAACGAAATATAAGGCTCAAAGTATAAAATTGAGATAAATTATAGAGTAACTGAAAATAATGTGTGAAAAGATAGTTAGTATTAGAATTTAAGTTGGAAGAGAATGATGTTGAAAGTAAATAGAAATATAATTATAGTTAAAGTGTACTTACCTGTGTTATTAATATTTATTAAATTAGAGATTAGATAGAAGATAAATGGAGGAAATGATCTCTTGAATATATTTAATTAATATAAATGAAACTATTAAGTAGTAAATTGATAATCATGTCACGTCGCTCGATTTAGTACATCTACTCCAATAAACTTTACCATTAGAGCAAACAAAAGATGGACCAGAATCTCTCGTGGAGCAGCAAAGTATTAAATTAAGATAAAATATAGAGCTAACCAAAAAAGTATTTTTGGAGTGAAATTAGATAAATAGAATACTACATAACCTCGAATTGAGACACCCACCCTTGTTCGAATACAGACACCCGAGCAGTTTTCAAAAATGGCCAGGGTGTCTATAAGTGAGAGCAAATCTGGCTCAGTTTGGTATATTTCTTGTGTTAGATTTGGTTTTCCATTTCAGTTACAGACACCTTTTCCAAAAATAATCTGAAAATTTAATCAAATTTCTAGTTTATTGATGTATTCTGTATAAATAACAACTAAATAGAATGTTAAGTAACATAAAATTTATTTTTATGGTCATACATATCTCAAAAGCTCAAAAAAATTAGTAAATACAAAAAGAGATTTACAATGTTAAATTCACTAACAACCCCTTTTGCAGTTCAGTTATAGACACCTTTACTTTAAAAAATCGAAGGTGTCTGTATCTGAGCACTTCGGGTGTCTGCAAGTGAAAGGGGGTGGGTGTCTCAATTCGAGGTTATGTAGTAATTATTTAAAAATTTAGAAGCAGTTTTTGACTTCATATAACAATAATACCACTCCAAAACCAGAAGCATACGACTCCAACCAGGTGTATGCCTCCAACGTCACGATTCCAGTGAACATCGACGAAACCTCCCCAGACTCCTTGCTCTCATTGGTGTATACATCTGGAACAACCGGCAGGCCAAAGGGGGTCATGCTCAACCACTCCAACGTGTGCTGGGCCGCGTACGCCTTGAACAAGACCCGCTTGCTCAAGGAAGAACGCCCAATGAATTCTCTTGGCCAATAAATGACTGACAGACAGGAGTTCATGCTGAGCTTTCTCCCACTAGTGCACATTTACATGAGATCCTTGCAGGGTGTGCAGATCTGCAACGGAGGAGCGCTCGGCTACATGCACGGCTCAACGAACACACTTCTGGCCGACGTGCAAGAGCTGCGCATAACGGCGTTCATCCTGGTCCCCAGAATCATTCAGAAGGTCTACGACGGCATCAGCACCAAACTCGAGCGTTCTTCGTTCTTAAAACAAGCGTTGTTCAAAAAAGCTTATGCCGCTCGTTTGAAGATGTTCAAAGCCGAGCAGATTAAAATTTAGAAGCAGTTTTTGACTTCATATAACAATAAGACCACTCCAAAACCACTTTAGTTCGTAAACCAAGCCCGCCTGAACTACCAAAAGACCACCAGCCTGGTATTCAACCAGTTCCCGAAGATGCTCGGAGGACGCTGCAGGATAGCCGTCACCGGCTCGGCCCCGCTGTCCCAAACGCACGGCGAGTTCATGAGCATCTGCTTCAACTTGCACCTCATAGAGGGATTCGGAATGACCGAGACATCCGCCCACGGAACCGTCCAGAGAAACGACACCGTCAACTACGGACAAATCGGCGAAGGAGTGGAAGGAAACACGAAGCTCAGAATCCAAAGCGTTCCAGAAATGGGCTACAACGTAAGCGACGAGAAGGTTCTGGACATCGGAGGATAGCAGGTGAAAGCGGTCTGCCCCAGAGGAGAACTGCTCATCAAAGGACCCAGCGTCTTCCAAGGATACTACAAAGACGAAGCGAAGACGAAAGAATCGTTCGTGGACGGGTTCTTCACCACCGGAGACATCGCCGAGTTCAACCCAGTCACCTAAGAAGTAAAACTCATCGACAGAAAAAGAGGTATCGTCAAGCTCAGCCAGGGAGAGTTCATCTCCATCAACCAAATCGAAGACGCCATCAGCAAATCCAGATTCGTCGAAGCCGTGTTTTTGTACGCTAACAGGTACCACGCGTTCACACTCGCTGTTGTGGTGCCAAACGTGCAGTACTGCACCCAAAAAGGATTCAAGTCGGATGAAAACCTGGCTCAATCGGCCGCCGCCATCAAGATGATCACCGAAGACATCAAGAAAACCTGCAAACAGTACCAGCTGAAGTCATTCGAAATTCCAAAAGTCGTCCTCATTGAAAACGAGCCGTTGACCCCTGAAAACGGACTCCTCACGCCAGCTTTGAAGATTAAGAGACCGGCGTGCAAGGACAAATACGAGCAAATCCTAACCTCGATCATCAAGAAGCTAGAGAAAATAGAAGGAAACGACGTCGGAGTGTTTGCCGAGCAAGTTATCAAAACACTTGAAGAAGGCAGCAATCTATCCGAAGTCGAAATCGTCATATCCGGACAAAGCGGGTTGAGATGAAAATCATTATATAATAATTACAGTTTGTAAATATTTTTTTGTTAGATCTGAAGCCTATTCAACACTAATATAACTTAAATATAAATATGTTACGGTAAGTTAATAAGGTTCTAGATTAATGTTAATGCACGTCCAGAATTCACTAACATACTTCGTCTAATGAAAATAACGGCACTGCTCCATTTGATAATGATAATAGTACTTCGTACTACTTCTTTTATAAAGAAACTATTGTATCTATTACACTTTCGGAAATATAAAATAACTTAGTTTATTCAGAGGAGACCGACAGAACGTTCGGGTGTGGAAATGAAATTTAATAATCAATATATTATATATTATATATAGGAAGATTTCTGACAGATTTTTAGACCACAATAATATATAAAAATACAAATTTTAGGAATATTTATGCAATTAAAATCAATTTTTAAAAGTGTAAAATATTTAAATGTATATTTTTACTTGGTTATACTAAAGAAACCATGTGAATGAATAATCTGAAGCCTATATTTTGTTAGATCCAAAGCGGGTTGAGATGATACTCATTATATATCGAAAATCATTATATAAAATTAATTCTATTATATTGATAATCATGACAATGTTTAGTACTACATATTTTAAAAATGATGATGCAGTACGATGGAAGAAGCTAAAAAGACGTTCTAAACTGGCTGAATTTATAGTCAATGCACGAACGATGCTTAAGATATCGCGAATAACTGGATTTTTGTGCCACACATTAGAAATATAGTTGATATAATCTATTTTACCATTTGGACTTGTCTTTAAATACGCATCTGCTTCCTAAGCTAGATCAATACTTTTAAGTTCTTGATACAAAGCAGTAGTACTGGGGATTGGTCTGCTAAATTTACTTCCTATTGTGTTGCAACATATTCTGAAAGAGTCATAATCTATGTCAGGATTCTTTGGATCAAGGTTTAACAAAAACTATCCAAGTTTATCATGACATGGTCTTATTAGAATAATTATTTTGTTTCAAACAACTATATGATACTATATATGATACTATATGTATAATATATAGAATTGTAATTTAAGTCTGCAAATATACATTTAGCTTAATAATGATATTATAATTTAACAACTGTAGTATTATTAGAATCTTTGATTTATATGTGTTTTATAATATTTACTTCATAAATTTTTATATATATATATATATATCTCACTTCCTCGAGACGGCACAAACAGACTTCATTGAGACTTTCGAAAGCAAAACATAGGCTCTCGCACGTCCATATTTCCACTTTCAAAACGGGCTCAACCCGTCATTTATGCCCACTCAGTAAAGACCCAACAGGGTCCTCACGGAGTCGTCAGCGGACCAGTTTGACCTGATTCGCTAACTTAATTTCCAGAAACTGGTTCTCGCGTCTCAGTTTCTCTTTGCTCGTTATTTCCTTCGGCTTGCACGGGAGGTTGTTCCGTTGTGCTTTACTTCATAAATTTATATATATAATTTTGTAGCGAACTAACGTTCAATATTAAAAGCTAATTTTCTTTATTATTAAATGCTGAAATTACCATTTACGGTCCTAATAAGATAACCACAAAATTTAAGTACTACTAACATTATTCGAAATAGAGCGAATTTTACCTAAATTTAAAAAATAATTTTGGATTAAATCGGTACTTTTTTAACTTGATATGCAACAAAAAGTTGCTCAACCAGACATCAAAATATTAAGTATTACGTGAGTTATTAGCAAAAATAGTGTTGAAAAATACAGTGAAATAAGGGTGATTTTTATATTTCTTCTACCAGTTATTATGGATCATTCTCTATAATATAAAGTAACAAGATATTAATACTATTTACCGTTTATGTTATAGAGAAGATGATTAAATAAATCTGTATTGAGATAAATTATGAAAGTGCAAAATATGAGAAAATATAAGAGATGAAAAATTTTGGGGCTAACAGTACAAAAGCTCCTGTTCGCTATTTTTCCTCAATATAAGCATAGGTTGCTTTGTAAAACGCGAGCGATCTCTTGTAGTCATTATAGGATGTAATAATTCTATAAATTAAAACATTATTTGTATTGGTCCATCATAATGTAACTTGGCGATGATAATATCTTAAAATAGATTTGGCTTTAACGTTATATCTTAATATTGGCGAGATAGTTAATTGTCAAAATTTGTAAATATTTTGTATGGGTGACGGTATTTTCCATTTTTCAAAGCAACAGTCGGAAAGTGAAGAGAATATAGAATATTATTGTTATCATATAATTTGATTTACACACATTACTATTTTCCACAAATTACGGTGTTTTAAAAAAGAAAAATAACATTTTAGCAGCATTTTTGGAATTTGAGATTTACATTATAATATTTTCCATTCCTCTTACCCGTAAACTTTTAAAAAGGTTTTGTAATAATTTCCACTTCAATTATAAATGATGAAAAACTAACGATTCGCTTTCGATTGAACAATTATATACGATATTTTAATAAAGACCTGAGTATAAAAATGAATATGTTTACTTATCTGAAGAATCTGTTCAGATATTCTTCAACATATAAATGAAAATAAGTTTGATAGAAATCAAAAACAGTTTACTCTTCTTAACACAGTTAAGACTATATTGAAACAAATTTGAAAATATTTTAAGAATTTATTGAACATAGCTTATTACAAACTCTAAATATAATTAATATAATTACATATAATTAATTATATTAATATAATTACATATAATTAATTATAATTACACATATGTTTATCTAAATAGTTGAAAAACAGGTTCCGAATTTTGAAATTTATAGTCAACTACATTGTTTAGATGATAAATATCATTAATCATTAAAAATTCTTTCACTTCACAACTAGATAATGTTGCCAAATTATTTATGAATTAACAATCAATCTCACAAAGAAATTAGTACAGCCAAAATATAAGATGAATGAGGTAATTAAGTTGACATTATTAAAATTATCTATCTATTAAGATAAATTTCAGAATGACGATCTTTATAATCAATAATTCATAAACTAACAGTTAAAAAGTCACTTCAGTAAATAAATATAGTATTTATTATTGTATCAATTAGTTTCTTGACTACAAGATTCAATTTTCGGAACTTTTAGTTCAAAGTATCGTTACTTTTAGAACTCTAATAATTTTTAAGAACTGATTTATATAAATATAAATACTACGAACTAATGAACATCAAATATTAATATATTATTGGTACCACTTTTCAGAGAAGATAATAGTTTGTAAAATTTCATTGATTATAAAAATAATTTTGATATCGAGTAGCGAAATAATAATATTATACTCTTTAGTAGAAATGATACTTGATTATATTACAGTCAATATTACATTATGTATTTTAGTGCATATTTACTGGTTTTGAAACTTTAGAGCCCATAGTTACTTCTAGAAATAGATAATTTATGTAATGATTACCTCTTGTTATCGTAATTCATCTTCGCTTTATTGGGATCTATAACTTACTATACATTCAGTAACGAATTTTAATCTTCAAAATTTACTAAAAGCTAATAAATGGTGTGAAAATATTTTCATTTTTTATTTGTATTTTTCGTCGCTTATAGTAACTATCAGAAATACATATGAATATTTGAATTCAGGACACGATAAAAACTGTCAAATAATCGATGTTTAATTATAATTTTGAGTACATTTATTATCATTAACTTAAAGAAAACAAGAGTAGCTATAATTATGAAAATATATGGGAATATATTCCAGACATTGTATTATTTAAATTTATAATTTTAAGACAAAATATATTCAAGGAATTAAATACAATGGGTTGCTTATCAAACAATAGAGCTACCGGGCGACTCTATTTTTTAGACCGGTAGGAACTTTCTCGCCCGGTAATGACTTGTACTCGGGCGAGTATTAAAATGATAACTCGACCGGTAATCTTTCCACTCCACCTCGAAAATTAAAGAATTATGATGCTTTGCCAAACAAAATTATATATCGCTGTCGTTATTTTATTGTTATCAATACATTGCATGCTAGAAATATTGAAGATTTGTAGTTTTGTAGTTAAATTCGTAATACAGTTTCTATATATATTGATTTAGTATAAATTTCCATTAGACGTTATAATTATTAGAATTAATGACAATTGGAGCAAATTCTATGACGGTCTAAGTTTTTTCATCACTACTGATATAGCTAATTAATTATATTTTGTTAAAGACAGAATCGTCTAAATGCTATTTTTATCTCCAAAAGTTAACTTATCTCGTCCCAGCAAAGAATACTATATCTATTGTTATAAACACCATTAGTAGTTTGATATGTTGTAAATATTATCTGATTTGTGATTTTAATGATCGATATATATTTAACAACTTTTGGATGTATTATTTTAGGAAAACATAATGTAATGGCATCAAACGACATACAATAACTTAAGTTATTATATTATAACTTAATATATGTGAGTTTAACTTTATTATATAGGAATATATTTATATATACACATTAAATATGAATATATAATAAAAATTATCAATATATACTATAAATTATTGACAGTGAAATAAAGAAAACAAATAATATATGATTATTTGTTATAGTCCTTGATATAATACTCTAACAAATTCATTTGAAGTGGATAATTTGTTATTTATTTTATACGTTAACATCTAAATAATAGCTATTTACTACATGTTTATAAATAATATGAGGCTTGATATTATTTTGATTGAATAAAGGAATGTAACTGTTGTTAAAATGTAAAATAATCATAAAACGTAAAACTTTTTTCTTACCGGTCTAAAATTTATACTCGCCCGAGTACAAGTCATTACCGGGCGAGAAAGTACTACTGGTGTCATTTAATTTGTGATGTGGAACATAACCTAAAAAATTATAGATGTTATTGATATGATATAATTAAATCACAGTTACTTTTATTTATCTTAAAAATGAATTTGAAATATTTTCCAAAATTATAATTGAAACTAAATGTAATTATTCATATTTATACAGAAACCGGTTATCTGTTTGATTGTATTTTCACTCCAAACATGCGTTAATTATATCATATTTGCTTAACGTAAAATCATTTTATTTGATAAATTACACGAGTAACCTGCGATATGACAACTTTTATATAGTTAAAAATGCTCCAAAAAATATAAGAAAATACAGTTATGTATAACGTATGTGAAAGTAAATATCAATAATTTTAGAACACAACTCAAACTTTCTCTAGTATAAAACATTATTACTACTGGAGAATAATAACATTTTGAGTTTTTTAGCTTGGACTGAGTAAATTAGCCCTATTGCGCAATTTTACTTTATTATTGACTTCAATTTTGAAAAAATCAGCAGACAGCTATAGGCGCTTTCTTAATATTTCGTAAATTCGATAATTTGAGTTATTTAAAAGACGGATCGTAAATTAATTATTGGATAATATAAAAAGAACCATAAATTGCAGTCTACAAAAATAAGGTTGAGATAAAATACATTAAACGGAACCTAAAAACAATGTCAATTCGCACGAAGTATAATTGAGCTCAAAAGATACACAAACTTTCAAAAACTACTATGGTTCGTATCAAATCAACAATTATTTTTATTGAATAATTTGTTATAATATCAAGTAGCTAGTTCGATTAAGAAGAGGTGTTTAATTAGATTTCATATAACTTAACATTACAGTGTATTGGTTTCGTTAAAGTTAATTTTAATATTAAATTAAAATTGAAAATTAAAATTGTATGATAAGGCCCACACTTACTATTAGCTAACGTTAACTATTTTAATAATAACTGCTTACTTGATTTATTCGATAATTATACTTAACTATTTCCAGGTGTCACACAACTCTTCAACTTTAACGCATTTGTAATTATTTGTTAATTCCTTCGATTTTTTATTAATGAGATATGCTTTGCAGGCGAATAAGTGCACTTTATTCTTTATTGGTTACTATTTAATTTGAGTTCATTTTGTTTTGGAATTCGAGCTCTCCTGATTTTCTTACAAGCATTTTTTACTTTTGAGTCACAGGAGAAAATCGGCATGCATGACCCCCTATTAAAATTGCAGTAGGAAGTAATTGGTCATTTTCTAACCTAATAATATCAAAATATTTTCAATAAAATTAGTTTCACTTCAGGTCATTTTTAGTATAAAATTAACAAATAGTACCGAAAACTAAAAAATAATGTGGGTAGCAGTAGGTAGGAAACAACACATTCGTGCATATAAGATATATCTAATAAAATACTGACATATCATTCATGTTGCTGTCAAATCCTAATTTTCAAAAATAGCATTAAATAGAGTTCTGAAAAAACTGGTAAATAATTATTTATTAAAAATTGCGCTGTGGTCGTAATTTGTGTTAATACTTATATGGAACTCACCTCTGATACTGTCTGCTGCTAAATTTTTAGTTAGAAAAATCTATTCATCTCCAAATTTTGGCACTAATTACAGAATACATATAATAAGATAAAATTGAGGGAAGCATCTTCAGATATAATCAAGATTCTACAGTAATTTTTTTGAACGTGCATGATAATTATTTTCTATCTAATCTTATAATCTTTGTTTTAGGATAGAAAACAGAAAAGTGAGAGTTGACAGGAAATAATGAATAAAAATAACATGTATATAATTAGCTATATATTATAGAAATATTTAAACCACTTCTTTACCACTTCAGTAATGAAACCAGTAGTGAGAAAGTTCCTACCGGTCTAAAAAATAGAGTCGCCCGGTAGCTCTAATATTCTAAAGAAGTGGATAAATACTTATAATATAAAGGAAATAAATAAGCTATGGGTTATAAAGTATTAATTTTTTCAATTCACTATTTCTAATTTTTCCACTTCCAGAAACGCCGTCACCCATTATTTTGTAGATAATTAGTGAGATTTGCTTCATCATTTGTTAAAATAAATCAATTGTGTAAATATAATGCAGAAAAATATGTATGATGTACTAAACATTAATTATTCGGAATAATTATAGTGAGTAATAATTATAGTTATTCGGAAGATATAGTGTATATCTTCCGATTTTCGAGTTTTATCAAACTATTGTGATCATTTAGAATGTAAATATTATTGCAACAATATGTAATATCTGCACAGGCAAAAAGTTAAATTCTCAATGCTCCCTTGTAATTTAAACCATATGCTCAATAATTATATTGTAAAGTAGATTTTTAAACTTGAATCTATAAAGGGTAATATTAATAATATATTAAAGTGAAATTCATAACGTAATATGATCAGCCCACATACAAGAAATATTAATAAAAATCACTTTTCAAAAATCACTTCTCGTATAGTTCTATTACAAATTTAAAAATATTAATTAAAAAATATTAATATATATATATATATATATATATATATATATATATATATATATTTCAAATTCACTTTCAAATACTACATTAGGTTATAGACCAATAATTAATTAAATGAGGACAACTGTATTGAATATTTAATATCATAACTTAATTGGAAGTAGAATTACTAATATTTATTACATTATAATCATCATATCCAAGTATAA
This sequence comes from Hexamita inflata, assembly GCA_963988835.1. Lineage (NCBI taxonomy): Eukaryota > Fornicata > Diplomonadida > Hexamitidae > Hexamita > Hexamita inflata. The sequence continues at coordinate 120,206 of CAXDID010000002.1, forward strand.
CTCCAAAATTATCTTAACTTAAAATATTAATTACGAATATATTAAAATAGTCCATAATAATTTCAGAAGACTTTGAATATCCAATATATCCTCCAGAATAATATGTGCTTTCGATGTTACAATATGATATAGTACAAGTATTGGTTGTAATATTTGATTACCAGGATTATCCTAAAATTCCTCCTGAATAATTCTATGACGAAGCAATGTTACTTTATGAAATTGAGGAATCTTATATAATTAAATTGGTTAATTACGAAGAATATCCTATAAAACCTCCACAGTAATTTGTACCAGAAATATTACTTTAATAGACGCTACATTAATCAAGTGTTAAGTTCGATTATAATGTTTAACCCATCAAGCCACCAGTAAAGTATTGAGATTTAAAATTACATTACGAAATAAATATTTCAAATACCTATATATTAGATTCTATTGTATAACCCATTATTCCTGCAACAAAATTATTATTAGAAGTAGCAAATAGTTATAATAAACTTGACGATATTATATTAATTTATGATTAATATGATTCTCCTAAAAATCCACCAGTATAGAATTCATCAGTACTATGATAGTTGTAAGATAAAAAGGATTAAATAATTGATAAATCAGATTTAGCTAATTCACCTATATAACCTCCAGAATAATAAATACTTGAAATGTTACTATTAGAAATGTTACAATTTTATAAAGTAAACTTTGATTCCCAAGACTAACCTATAACTCCTCCAGAAAAGTTTTGCGAAGATAAACTACTATTAAAAATATATAAGTTATTTACATTTATATTTGATTTATCTGAATAACCCACTATTCCTCCTAAAAAATTTGAAATTGAAACAACATTCAATTATATTTTTGAATCTTAAACAGTAAAGTTAGAATTAGACATTTCACCAATTAAACCTCCAAAAAATGAATGTGAGTAAATATAACTATTATTAATTTATATATTTGAAAGTAAACCTGCTGTTCCCATAGTTCCCATCATTATTCCTTATGTTCTGGAATTATATTATATTTATAAGTTATAATCAATTTTAACGTTACTAATTTCAGAATATTCAGATTAGTAACCAATAAGTCCAAAGTAATCTAAATAGTCATATTGTAATTGCATTGATATTGACAATTACTGCAAAAATGTTTAACCATCATTCCTTCCAATAATACCAAATTATTTAATTACTTAATTGATTGTTCCAACCATATTCTATTTAAAACATATATTTTCGATTATTATATTACTTAACTATGATTAAGCCCACCCAAGTAAAAAACCTGAATATTTTACATATTAAGTTGACAAATTCTAATTACAATTAAATACTACATTAGATATTATTACATTAGTATTTGTCAAACTGGTAATAAATCCTCCGAACTACTAGATATTACTACTGTTAGAATTGTAATAACTTGATAATAATTATAGAGTATCTAATATAATTGCAATTCCAAAAAAGTTAATTTCGCTTGTTGAAACAGAACTTAATAAATATGATGAGTAATAACCTACATTATATAAACTAGGTTAGAATATAAGTTGTTTTATATTTATTTGTGATGAATCACTTTATAGTGCAATCATAGAAACACTTTATGAACTAATATATTGTCCAAACACTTGATAACAGGTAATATTCGCTATGCCTTGAATATTTTTGAGTAAAGATATATTTCCTTGTGGAGAATTAATTATAACATTAACTAATAAGTTTTTCACATTTATCGTTTCAGCAAAATCTTAAATTATGTTAAAATATCCTTAGGAAATTAATATATTATTCGCAATTATATTCAATTAATTTATAGAAATATTTATATCTGGTGTAAGAAATGAGCCATGCGAGATTTTTTAATTACCCATTTATATTTTAATTTGTGTAAAAGTATTCTGTGATTGGAAAAGTGGTTTGACAATACTATTATTATATATATTATCAAATATGCTTATATAAGCATTTTATATGTAATTTGCAGTACTAAACACATACCCTTTACTAAAATTATGAGAGTTTGTTATTACATTTGTTATTAGTTAAATATCAAATTTAATAATATCAACTTTCTAATAGCATGAGATTAAAGATTTATTGATATAAAAAGTTATCTAATGTTATTCATTTAAAATATTTTGAGCTTATTTATTAACACAATTCCCACCACTCATAATTTGTCCACTAATTGTGCAAACGCAAACATAATTTATGAGAACGGAATTTTCGGGACATACACATGTATTTTAAGAAATATATGCGTTAATTGCACACTAACAAACACCATGTATACGAAATTGGTTAATAATTGAACAAGAACTTTGCTAACAAGATCCATTAATCATTGTATAACCAATTTTGTTAGAGCAAATTTACTGTTCAATTATTTAATTTAACTTTGATTATATTTATTCAATCTGTATAATATTATTATAATCGGTCACGTTGATTTTTGAAATATTGTTGTAAAGTCTAGAATCTAAAATTGCAAAGTTATTTAGTATTGTTTGATCCAAATGCTTTGATTTCTCAGTAATGTCATTGAATATTGCTGATACATTTTTAATTAAATTGTTGCTAAAATTACTCGAAATTTCTGTTGTATTCATTTAGTTTTATATTAATAATTATTCTAAATAATCTTACGATTCTGTAAAAATTTCAATAGTTTATGTAATATTTTATCTTATGGTATTATTGAGTTCATAAATTTTATTAGAAATATTAGAAATATTTTATTATATTCCAATAATTTACATATTCGATATTGAGAATAGTTATAACATTTCAATACACTTATTATTATTGTTTAGAATATATCCGTAAGTACAAACACATTAGTTGTCAGCGTATTCAAATGGGAAACTACATAGCAATGCTCCATTATCATATGTTCCTAATAACAACTATTATGCACACAATCCATAAACAACATAATTTGTTCCACAAATATCGCATTTATGTTAAATTTCAGTCAACGTATATATTATTGTCGCACTATATTATCCCAATTAAGAAATATTAGTAGCACATACAACAAATTTATTTATATCAAGTGTAAGAGAAACTTATATAGACGCTGCAATGTAACCATTATATGGGCTTTATATTATGTTACTGCCAGCTAACTGACAATTAGTTATATTAAACACTATATCTTATTGAACTAAGCTTACTATACCAGATGAACTTTGACTAGACATTCTATATTGAACGAATGTGCTTTCAATTTGTATAAGTGACTTAGCTTCTAATATAAGCCCTGATAGCTACTAACCAATAGCTATAAATATTAAAGTACAGTTTACTACTTTAACATCACATACCAAACAAAGAATTGATCCTTAAAACACTTCAAAATTTATGCTAATATTAATTTAAGAATCTTATATATTTACAATATTACCACTAAATCCAAGAAGTGAAAATGTGTTTACATTGTAATTATGAATTGCAACATCTATGTCGGCCTTATTTGTGTAATTTGTGTAGATAAATAAGTTGATATTACTCGATTTTTGAAGAATGTGTATGTCTTTCTATAACTTAACAGTGTTCAATTTATTCATTTTCTGGCAATAACTATGTTCGTTACTATTTACCAATATATTGCTAAAACAATTTGTGTTTTAATTATATGATAATGTTTTATATACTAATATAGAAGAAACTATTATTTAGCACATATGAAATTTATTTTTAGGATTAGTTTCTAATAAAATGTGGTATTTAGGGTAAATTATTGCGAATATGTTATGCTTCTTTTGATAAATATATAGAATATAAATGAAAGTTAACCATTACCATGCATATTTTTAATCAAGTAGTTTTACTCATCCAATCTTCATATCGTTTCATATCAAGTATTATTTTCTGAATTTAAGTTGCGACTTGCAACGATGTGTTTTGTAGTCTATTTTTCACATTTAACAGGTTGACGAGAATGAGCACATGTTAATAACGTTATCATACAATACGTATTCCAATATTAAATTAAAAAATGACATCGCAAAACCAGGCAGAAGTAATCTACGACATTATTAAATATTTGTTAACATTTTTGATATGCAGAACATACTAATGTATTAGTTAATTAATTCATTTTAATCTATTTATTAATCTATCAATATCATATTAATCTTATTCATGTAATAATAACTTATATAATGTAAATTATATTTGTAAAACACAATTAGTAACAATGATATTCAAGCTATATGTAGTTAAATAATTGTTACTATAGATATTATTCTTTAACATTTCAAGTATCGTCAGTTCTAGACTTTACTTCTATACTGGTTTAACGAAAGCACGCTTCGCTTTTAAGCGAATGGATTTCGAATACGTTCGCGAACAGATTCATTTTTAATTTTTAAATGTACCTTTGACAAATGTTGCAAAAACGATGTCAATCATACTTCTTGTGAAAGTAATATAGTTTTATACATAGCAAATGATAACTATATAAAATGCTATGTGACAGATTATATTAGTATTATTTATATTAGTATTACTAGTGTTACAAATAGTGTTCCGGCTAGATCATAACATTCAAAAGTTCTAAATACAAAACTGAAATACTCCAACAACCATATATCTGTATTGTGACCTGCATTATATGTGCTCTTTTCTCCATTACCAGCACACACATTTTCGTTTCTTTCTGTCATATAATAAAGGAGACGAAGTCCCAATAGTTGCAGTTTATTAGTTATGACTTTCCATATTTATATAATATTTCCAAGAATCATAACTATTTTGATAGATATATTTTGAACGTTTTATCTTTTGGGATACAAATTATTTTCCTTTATTTAATAACAACGATATTTATGTTAGTTAATTTTCGCAGACACAGTGTCTAATTTTAGATATTTTTCATTCATTATTAAAATTGTTATCAATGGCGAAGATTTTTCTGCCATTATTAGATATTAACGCCACCAGACCTAGCTGCGATCTAAAGGGTTCACGTATTTCACCAGTTGCCATATAGATTATGTTGAATAGTACTTGCTGAAAATTAACAGTGACGATTCAGTTCACACACAGAATCGGTCACGCACTCGTTTGCGAATACATGTACATTTTGATAAATATTGATTTGAAGCGCTTTTGTTTTGGGGATACAAATAATTTTCTCTGCTTGGACATCAACCTCAAGTTATAAGGCAGTTGTTTTTCTATGCGTACAGATAAATTTCAGACATTTTGATGGAAGATATATTCAATAGTACAATTGCGAATAGTACAATTGTAAAAGGCTTATCTCTGAAACACGCGTTTCCCAAAGCCTTCTGAATTAGTATACATCATTGATATTTTAATGGTTGCGTGGACGTCTAATTTTTGATGGAACAACTTCTTTTTGGACTGTTATCCATGAACAAATGTAGCATAGCTTCCTAATTCTAAATCAGCAGATATCACTTGTGTCGGTGTGGCCGAACCTGACCGGAACCAGGCGACGTGTAGTATTAATTATACACACTTGTTTGTGAATACACTTTGTGGTTATTTTGCCTGCGGCCTTAGAAGAAGTTCAAATTACAATGGAATTAATTTATGTGAATCGAAAAGTGTATACAAAATGTACGCCAAAATTGGTGGATTCAAAGAATCACTACACGTCAACCATACGCGCATAAGTTGAACGTACTGAAATCGTAGTTGGCTCACTCATTATTAATCATGAATTTGTATGTCTATGTTTTATTTAACTATGCATGTTTTATAAAAGTTTGTAAAAGTTAGTGGAAACACAATTTTTAGCTATTACCATCAAGTTATTTGTAATTTAGTAATTCTAATTTTAGATATTTTTCATTCATTATTAAAATTGTTATCAATGGCGAAGATTTTTCTGCCATTATTAGATATTAACGCCACCAGACCTAGCTGCGATCTAAAGGGTTCACGTATTTCACCAGTTGCCATATAGATTATGTTGAATAGTACTTGCTGAAAATTAACAGTGACGATTCAGTTCACACACAGAATCGGTCACGCACTCGTTTGCGAATACATGTACATTTTGATAAATATTGATTTGAAGCGCTTTTGTTTTGGGGATACAAATAATTTTCTCTGCTTGGACATCAACCTCAAGTTATAAGGCAGTTGTTTTTCTATGCGTACAGATAAATTTCAGACATTTTGATGGAAGATATATTCAATAGTTACAATTGCGAATAGTACAATTGTAAAAGGCTTATCTCTGAAACACGCGTTTCCCAAAGCCTTCTGAATTAGTATACATCATTGATATTTTAATGGTTGCGTGGACGTCTAATTTTTGATGGAACAACTTCTTTTTGGACTGTTATCCATGAACAAATGTAGCATAGCTTCCTAATTCTAAATCAGCAGATATCACTTGTGTCGGTGTGGCCGAACCTGACCGGAACCAGGCGACGTGTAGTATTAATTATACACACTTGTTTGTGAATACACTTTGTGGTTATTTTGCCTGCGGCCTTAGAAGAAGTTCAAATTACAATGGAATTAATTTATGTGAATCGAAAAGTGTATACAAAATGTACGCCAAAATTGGTGGATTCAAAGAATCACTACACGTCAACCATACGCGCATAAGTTGAACGTACTGAAATCGTAGTTGGCTCACTCATTATTAATCATGAATTTGTATGTCTATGTTTTATTTAACTATGCATGTTTTATAAAAGTTTGTAAAAGTTAGTGGAAACACAATTTTTAGCTATTACCATCAAGTTATTTGTAATTTAGTAATTCTAATTTTAGATATTTTTCATTCATTATTAAAATTGTTATCAATGGCGAAGATTTTTCTGCCATTATTAGATATTAACGCCACCAGACCTAGCTGCGATCTAAAGGGTTCACGTATTTCACCAGTTGCCATATAGATTATGTTGAATAGTACTTGCTGAAAATTAACAGTGACGATTCAGTTCACACACAGAATCGGTCACGCACTCGTTTGCGAATACATGTACATTTTGATAAATATTGATTTGAAGCGCTTTTGTTTTGGGGATACAAATAATTTTCTCTGCTTGGACATCAACCTCAAGTTATAAGGCAGTTGTTTTTCTATGCGTACAGATAAATTTCAGACATTTTGATGGAAGATATATTCAATAGTACAATTGCGAATAGTACAATTGTAAAAGCTTATCTCTGAAACACGCGTTTCCCAAAGCCTTCTGAATTAGTATACATCATTGATATTTTAATGGTTGCGTGGACGTCTAATTTTTGATGGAACAACTTCTTTTTGGACTGTTATCCATGAACAAATGTAGCATAGCTTCCTAATTCTAAATCAGCAGATATCACTTGTGTCGGTGTGGCCGAACCTGACCGGAACCAGGCGACGTGTAGTATTAATTATACACACTTGTTTGTGAATACACTTTGTGGTTATTTTGCCTGCGACATTAGAAAGTTCAAATTACAATGATTTATGTGAATCGAAGTGTATACAAAATGTACGCCAAAATTGGTGGATTCAAAGAATCACTACACGTCAACCATACGCGCATAAGTTGAACGTACTGAAATCGTAGTTGGCTCACTCATTATTAATCATGAATTTGTATGTCTATGTTTTATTTAACTATGCATGTTTTATAAAAGTTTGTAAAAGTTAGTGGAAACACAATTTTTAGCTATTACCATCAAGTTATTTGTAATTTAGTAATTCTAATTTTAGATATTTTTCATTCATTATTAAAATTGTTATCAATCGCGAAGATTTTCTGCCATTATTAAGATAACGCCACCAGACCTAGCTGCGATCTAAAGGGTTCACGTATTTCACCAGTTGCCATATAGATTATGTTGAATAGTACTTGCTGAAAATTAACAGTGACGATTCAGTTCACACACAGAATCGGTCACGCACTCGTTTGCGAATACATGTACATTTTGATAAATATTGATTTGAAGCGCTTTTGTTTTGGGGATACAAATAATTTTCTCTGCTTGGACATCAACCTCAAGTTATAAGGCAGTTGTTTTTCTATGCGTACAGATAAATTTCAGACATTTTGATGGAAGATATATTCAATAGTTCAATTGCGAATAGTACAATTGTAAAAGGCTTATCTCTGAAACACGCGTTTCCCAAAGCCTTCTGAATTAGTATACATCATTGATATTTTAATGGTTGCGTGGACGTCTAATTTTTGATGGAACAACTTCTTTTTGGACTGTTATCCATGAACAAATGTAGCATAGCTTCCTAATTCTAAATCAGCAGATATCACTTGTGTCGGTGTGGCCGAACCTGACCGGAACCAGGCGACGTGTAGTATTAATTATACACACTTGTTTGTGAATACACTTTGTGGTTATTTTGCCTGCGGCCTTAGAAGAAGTTCAAATTACAATGGAATTAATTTATGTGAATCGAAAAGTGTATACAAAATGTACGCCAAAATTGGTGGATTCAAAGAATCACTACACGTCAACCATACGCGCATAAGTTGAACGTACTGAAATCGTAGTTGGCTCACTCATTATTAATCATGAATTTGTATGTCTATGTTTTATTTAACTATGCATGTTTTATAAAAGTTTGTAAAAGTTAGTGGAAACACAATTTTTAGCTATTACCATCAAGTTATTTGTAATTTAGTAATTCTAATTTTAGATATTTTTCATTCATTATTAAAATTGTTATCAATGGCGAAGATTTTTCTGCCATTATTAGATATTAACGCCACCAGACCTAGCTGCGATCTAAAGGGTTCACGAATTTCACCAGTTGCCATATAGATTATGTTGAATAGTACTTGCTGAAAATTAACAGTGACGATTCAGTTCACACACAGAATCGGTCACGCACTCGTTTGCGAATACATGTACATTTTGATAAATATTGATTTGAAGCGCTTTTGTTTTGGGGATACAAATAATTTTCTCTGCTTGGACATCAACCTCAAGTTATAAGGCAGTTGTTTTTCTATGCGTACAGATAAATTTCAGACATTTTGATGGAAGATATATTCAATAGTTCAATTGCGAATAGTACAATTGTAAAGGCTTATCTCTGAAACACGCGTTCCCAAAGCTTCTGAATTAGTATACATCATTGATATTTTATGGTTGCGTGGACGTCTAATTTTTGATGGAACAACTTCTTTTGGACTGTTATCCTGAACAAATGTAGCATAGCTTCCTAATTCTAAATCAGCAGATATCACTTGTGTCGGTGTGGCCGAACCTGACCGGAACCAGGCGACGTGTAGTAATTACACATTGTTTGTGAATACACTTTGGTTATTTTGCCTGCGGCCTTGAAGAAGTTCAAATTACAATGGAATTAATTTATGTGAATCGAAAGTGTATACAAAATGTACCAAAATTGGTGGATTCAAAGAATCACACACGTCAACCATACGCATAAGTTGAACGTACTGAAATCGTAGTTGGCTCACTCATTATTAATCGTTTGTATGTCTATGTTTTATTAACTATGCATGTTTATAAAAGTTTGTAAAGTTGTGGAAATTTTAGCTATTACCATCAAGTTATTTGTAATTTAGTAATTCTAATTTTAGATATTTTCATTCATTATTAAAATTGTTATCAATGGCATTTTCTGCCATTATTTATTAACGCCACCAGACCTAGCTGCGATCTAAGGGTTCACGTATTTCACCAGTTGCCATATAGATTATGTTGAATAGTACTTGCTGAAATTAACAGTGACGATTCAGTTCACACACAGAATCGGTCACGCCTCGTTGCAATATGTACATTTGATAATATTGATTTGAAGCGCTTTTGTTTGGGGATACAAATAATTTTCTCTGCTTGGACATCAACCTCAAGTTATAAGGCAGTTGTTTTCTATGCGTGATAATTCAGACATTTTGATGGAAGATATATTCAATAGTTACAATTGCGAATAGTACAATTGTAAAAGCTTATCTCTGAAACACGCGTTTCCCAAAGCCTTCTGAATTAATTATACATCATTGATATTTTAATGGTTGCGTGGACGTCTAATTTTTGATGGAACAACTTCTTTTTGGACTGTTATCCATGAACAAATGTAGCATAGCTTCCTAATTCTAAATCAGCAGATATCACTTGTGTCGGTGTGGCCAAACCTGACGAACCAGGCGACGTGGTAATTATACACACACTTGTTTGTGTACACTTTGAGTTATTTTACCTGCGACATGAAGAATTCAATTACAATGGAATTTTTATGAATCGAAAATTATACAATGTACGCCAAAATTGGTGGATTCAAAGAATCATACACGTCAACCATACGCATAAGTTGAACTACTGAAATCGTAATTAGCTCACTCATTATTAATCATGTTTGTATGTCTATGTTTTATTTAACTATGCATGTTTATAAAAGTTCTGAAAAGTTAGTAGGAAAAACCTTAGCTACCTTCCACCATCAAGTTATTTATATTTAGTAATTCTAATTTTAGATATTTTTCATTCATTATTAAAATTGTTATCAATGGCGAAATGCCATTATTAGATAACGCCACCAGACCCTAGCTGCGATCTAAAGGGTTCACGTATTTCACCAGTTGCCATATAGATTATGTTGAATAGTACTTGCTGAAAATTAACAGTGACGATTCAGTTCCACAGAATCGGTCACACTCGTTGAATACATGTACATTTTGATAAATATTGATTTGAAACTTTTGTTTGGGGATCAAATAATTTTCTCTGCTTGGACATCAACTCAGTTATAAGGCAGTTGTTTTCATGCGTACAGATAAATTTCAACATTTTGATGGAAGATATATTCAATAGTACAATTGCGCACATAGTAAACAAAACAAAAAACCCAATTGTAACGAAACTATCTCTGAAACACACGCGTTCCCAAAGCCTTCTGAATTAGTATACATCATTGAAATATTTTAATGGTTGCGTGGACCGTCTAATTTTGATGGAACAACTTCTTTGGACTGTTATCCATGAACAAATGTAGCATAGCTTCCTAATTCTAAATCAGCAGATATCACTTGTGTCGGTGTGGCCGAACCTGACCCCAGGAACAAACAGACGACGTGTAGTATTAATTATACACACTTGTTTGTGAATACACTTTGTGGTTATTTTGCCTGCGACATACAGAAAGTTCAAATTACAATGATTTATGTGAATCGAAGTGTATACAAAATGTGCGCCAAAATTGGTGGATTCAAAGTCACTACACGTCCAACCATGCGCGCATAAGTTGAACGTACTGTCGTAGTTGGCTCACTCATTATATCATGAATTTGCATATGTCTATGTTTTATTTACTATGCATGTTTTATAAAAGTTTGTAAAAGTTAGTGGAAACACAATTTTTAGCTATTACCATCAAGTTATTTGTAATTTAGTAATTCTAATTTTAGATATTTTTCATTCATTATTAAAATTGTTATCAATCTCGAAGATTTTCTGCCATTATTAAGATAACGCCACCAGACCTAGCTGCGATCTAAAGGGTTCACGTATTTCACAGTTGCCATATAGATTATGTTGAATAGTACTTGCTGAAAATTAACAGTGATTCAGTTCACACACAGAATCGGTCACGCACTCGTTTGCGAATACATGTACATTTTGATAAATATTGATTTGAAGCGCTTTTGTTTTGGGGATACAAATAATTTTCTCTGCTTGGACATCAACCTCAAGTTATAAGGCAGTTGTTTTTCTATGCGTACAGATAAATTTCAGACATTTTGATGGAAGATATATTCAATAGTTCAATTGCGAATAGTACAATTGTAAAAGGCTTATCTCTGAAACACGCGTTTCCCAAAGCCTTCTGAATTAGTATACATCATTGATATTTTAATGGTTGCGTGGACGTCTAATTTTTGATGGAACAACTTCTTTTTGGACTGTTATCCATGAACAAATGTAGCATAGCTTCCTAATTCTAAATCAGCAGATATCACTTGTGTCGGTGTGGCCGAACCTGACCGGAACCAGGCGACGTGTAGTATTAATTATACACACTTGTTTGTGAATACACTTTGTGGTTATTTTGCCTGCGGCCTTAGAAGAAGTTCAAATTACAATGGAATTAATTTATGTGAATCGAAAAGTGTATACAAAATGTACGCCAAAATTGGTGGATTCAAAGAATCACTACACGTCAACCATACGCGCATAAGTTGAACGTACTGAAATCGTAGTTGGCTCACTCATTATTAATCATGAATTTGTATGTCTATGTTTTATTTAACTATGCATGTTTTATAAAAGTTTGTAAAAGTTAGTGGAAACACAATTTTTAGCTATTACCATCAAGTTATTTGTAATTTAGTAATTCTAATTTTAGATATTTTTCATTCATTATTAAAATTGTTATCAATGGCGAAGATTTTTCTGCCATTATTAGATATTAACGCCACCAGACCTAGCTGCGATCTAAAGGGTTCACGAATTTCACCAGTTGCCATATAGATTATGTTGAATAGTACTTGCTGAAAATTAACAGTGACGATTCAGTTCACACACAGAATCGGTCACGCACTCGTTTGCGAATACATGTACATTTTGATAAATATTGATTTGAAGCGCTTTTGTTTTGGGGATACAAATAATTTTCTCTGCTTGGACATCAACCTCAAGTTATAAGGCAGTTGTTTTTCTATGCGTACAGATAAATTTCAGACATTTTGATGGAAGATATATTCAATAGTTCAATTGCGAATAGTACAATTGTAAAAGGCTTATCTCTGAAACACGCGTTTCCCAAAGCCTTCTGAATTAGTATACATCATTGATATTTTAATGGTTGCGTGGACGTCTAATTTTTGATGGAACAACTTCTTTTTGGACTGTTATCCATGAACAAATGTAGCATAGCTTCCTAATTCTAAATCAGCAGATATCACTTGTGTCGGTGTGGCCGAACCTGACCGGAACCAGGCGACGTGTAGTATTAATTATACACACTTGTTTGTGAATACACTTTGTGGTTATTTTGCCTGCGGCCTTAGAAGAAGTTCAAATTACAATGGAATTAATTTATGTGAATCGAAAAGTGTATACAAAATGTACGCCAAAATTGGTGGATTCAAAGAATCACTACACGTCAACCATACGCGCATAAGTTGAACGTACTGAAATCGTAGTTGGCTCACTCATTATTAATCATGAATTTGTATGTCTATGTTTTATTTAACTATGCATGTTTTATAAAAGTTTGTAAAAGTTAGTGGAAACACAATTTTTAGCTATTACCATCAAGTTATTTGTAATTTAGTAATTCTAATTTTAGATATTATTCATTCATTATTAAAATTGTTATCAATGGCGAAGATTTTTCTGCCATTATTAGATATTAACGCCACCAGAGGCAGATGAATCTTCAGATTTATGCACGCTACTTGTGGTAGAAACAAAGCTGTTGGTATGTTATACTGCCAGTGTTACTCGTGTTACAAATAGTGATCATACAATACGTATTCCAATATTAAATTAAAAAATGACATCGCAAAACCAGGCAGAAGTAATCTACGACATTATTAAATATTTGTTAACACTTTTGATATGCAGAACATACTAATGTATTAGTTAATTAATTCATTTTAATCTATTTATTAATCTATCAATATCATATTAATCTTATTCATGTAATAATAACTTATATAATGTAAATTATATTTGTAAAACACAATTAGTAACAATGATATTCAAGCTATATGTAGTTAAATAATTGTTACTATAGATATTATTCTTTAACATTTCAAGTATCGTCAGTTCTAGACTTTACTTCTATACTGGTTTAACGAAAGCACGCTTCGCTTTTAAGCGAATGGATTTCGAATACGTTCGCGAACAGATTCATTTTTAATTTTTAAATGTACCTTTGACAAATGTTGCAAAAACGATGTCAATCATACTTCTTGTGAAAGTAATATAGTTTTATACATAGCAAATGATAACTATATAAAATGCTATGTGACAGATTATATTAGTATTATTTATATTAGTATTACTAGTGTTACAAATAGTGTTCCGGCTAGATCATAACATTCAAAAGTTCTAAATACAAAACTGAAATACTCCAACAACCATATATCTGTATTGTGACCTGCATTATATGTGCTCTTTTCTCCATTGCCAGCACACACATTTTCGTTTCTTTCTGTCATATAATAAAGGAGACGAAGTCCCAATAGTTGCAGTTTATTAGTTATGACTTTCCATATTTATATAATATTTCCAAGAATCATAACTATTTTGATAGATATATTTTGAACGTTTTATCTTTTGGGATACAAATTATTTTCCTTTATTTGATAATAACTTCCAGTTAAGATTCCGCTGTTTATATATATTTATTCTAGACACTTTGTATGTTAGATATGTTCAATAGTACAATTTTCAATAGTACATTTTTAATCTTTGAATAGTAAAGATTATCAAAAGCACATCGTTATTGAAGTATCAGCATTTTTGCTTAAATAATTTAACTAAAATAAATAAAAATTTAACTCGATTTTCAGATATTAAGGTTATTAACTTTTTGTGTTTTAAATTTGGGATACAGATTATTGTTATCACCAAAATTATCAGTTCCAGTTACATTCAGTTTATATTTTCGTATATTACGACGTTTTTAATGTTAGATATATGCAATGTACAATTTTCAAAAGTACAATTGCAAATATATTTAGAAAAGTGATTGCTCACAAAAAGCTTTAAATAAAATGTAATATAAGTCGAAGTATTCGTATTTTTGAGTTATACTGTATTGAATGAGTTGCTAAAGTGAAGGGTTTAAGTACTATTACAACAATTTGTAACAATGACAATCGTGCTATATTCTACATGTAGTTAAATATGATATAAATATATATATTCCTGTATTGTAAGATGTTGCTGTTTAGTAAGTAATATTTGTTTGGTAAAAACTTAATGATAACAATATTTACAAAATAATTAATCCAAGGTATGTAAATACATCTATATTTCATAATAAAACATCACAATAATACACACTATCCATTAATTTCTTACTGATAAGTCGGACAAACACAAGTACCAGCTTCAACTATTTATCCAGATATATCACATGTACAAATACCTTCTATTAAAGTAGAATACATTGGACAAACACAAACATCGCTAATAATGATAGCATTAAAATATATACATTAGCAAATACCATTCATAAGTTCTTATCCTATGATACTACATGCATCTTGTTAACACTCACCATTTTCAAATTTAAATCCGAATTTACTTACACATTCTATATATTTAGAAAAATTAGAAATAATATCATCAACAGTTTAAATTTTAGTATTTGTAGCGGCTAAATAGCTGTTTAGCGTTGTAATATTGTTTAATATTCTTTAATTTATTGTTGTACAGTTATCATATATATAGTTTTCTAAAGTTGTCGAATTAACAAAAATTATATTATTTAAAGAAGTTATATTATCTATTAATTAGTTGTCTAATAGGGAAACATTAGATTACAAATAGTATGACATATTAGAGAAATTATTTATAATTTATTGCTACAAAATAGAATAGTATGAAGTGATATTGTTTGCGAGTTGACTTATATTTATTTATGTGTTTATATCTAGTTATTGCAGTAGATAACTCAAACTATTAATGTCTAATTGCATCTATTAAATAGAAGTTAAATCTAGACCTAAACTATTAATACTATTTATGGCTTCTATAACATTAACACATGATGTTAAATTTAGAATATATCCGTAAGTACAAACACATTAGTTGTCAGCGTATTCAAATGGGAAACTACATAGCAATGCTCCATTATCATATGTTCCTAATAACAACTATTATGCACACAATCCATAAACAACATAATTTGTTCCACAAATATCGCATTTATGTTAAATTTCAGTCAGCGTATATATTATTGTCGCACTATATTATCCCAATTAAGAAATATTAGTAGCACATACAACAAATTTATTTATATCAAGTGTAAGAGAAACTTATATAGACGCTGCAATGTAACCATTATATGGGCTTTATATTATGTTACTGCCAGCTAACTGACAATTAGTTATATTAAACACTATATCTTATTGAACTAAGCTTACTATACCAGATGAACTTTGACTAGACATTCTATATTGAACGAATGTGCTTTCAATTTGTATAAGTGACTTAGCTTCTAATATAAGCCCTGATAGCTACTAACCAATAGCTATAAATATTAAAGTACAGTTTACTACTTTAACATCACATACCAAACAAAGAATTGATCCTTAAAACACTTCAAAATTTATGCTAATATTAATTTAAGAATCTTATATATTTTAAGTATTTTTACCAAATTCTAAAAGTGAAAATGTGTTTACATTGTAATTATGAATTGCAACATCTATGTCGGCCTTATTTGTGTAATTTGTGTAGATAAATAAGTTGATATTACTCGATTTTTGAAGAATGTGTATGTCTTTCTATAACTTAACAGTGTTCAATTTATTCATTTTCTGGCAATAACTATGTTCGTTACTATTTACCAATATATTGCTAAAACAATTTGTGTTTTAATTATATGATAATGTTTTATATACTAATATAGAAGAAACTATTATTTAGCACATATGAAATTTATTTTTAGGATTAGTTTCTAATAAAATGTGGTATTTAGGGTAAATTATTGCGAATATGTTATGCTTCTTTTGATAAATATATAGAATATAAATGAAAGTTAACCATTACCATGCATATTTTTAATCAAGTAGTTTTACTCATCCAATCTTCATATCGTTTCATATCAAGTATTATTTTCTGAATTTAAGTTGCGACTTGCAACGATGTGTTTTGTAGTCTATTTTTCACATTTAACAGGTTGACAAGAATGAGCACATGTTAATAACGTTATCATACAATACGTATTCCAATATTAAATTAAAAAATGACATCGCAAAACCAGGCAGAAGTAATCTACGACATTATTAAATATTTGTTAACACTTTTGATATGCAGAACATACTAATGTATTAGTTAATTAATTCATTTTAATCTATTTATTAATCTATCAATATCATATTAATCTTATTCATGTAATAATAACTTATATAATGTAAATTATATTTGTAAAACACAATTAGTAACAATGATATTCAAGCTATATGTAGTTAAATAATTGTTACTATAGATATTATTCTTTAACATTTCAAGTATCGTCAGTTCTAGACTTTACTTCTATACTGGTTTAACGAAAGCACGCTTCGCTTTTAAGCGAATGGATTTCGAATACGTTCGCGAACAGATTCATTTTTAATTTTTAAATGTACCTTTGACAAATGTTGCAAAAACGATGTCAATCATACTTCTTGTGAAAGTAATATAGTTTTATACATAGCAAATGATAACTATATAAAATGCTATGTGACAGATTATATTAGTATTATTTATATTAGTATTACTAGTGTTACAAATAGTGTTCCGGCTAGATCATAACATTCAAAAGTTCTAAATACAAAACTGAAATACTCCAACAACCATATATCTGTATTGTGACCTGCATTATATGTGCTCTTTTCTCCATTGCCAGCACACACATTTTCGTTTCTTTCTGTCATATAATAAAGGAGACGAAGTCCCAATAGTTGCAGTTTATTAGTTATGACTTTCCATATTTATATAATATTTCCAAGAATCATAACTATTTTGATAGATATATTTTGAACGTTTTATCTTTTGGGATACAAATTATTTTCCTTTATTTGATAATAACTTCCAGTTAAGATTCCGCTGTTTATATATATTTATTCTAGACACTTTGTATGTTAGATATGTTCAATAGTACAATTTTCAATAGTACATTTTTAATCTTTGAATAGTAAAGATTATCAAAAGCACATCGTTATTGAAGTATCAGCATTTTTGCTTAAATAATTTAACTAAAATAAATAAAAATTTAACTCGATTTTCAGATATTAAGGTTATTAACTTTTTGTGTTTTAATTTTGGGATACAGATTATTGTTATCACCAAAATTATCAGTTCCAGTTACATTCAGTTTATATTTTCGTATATTACGACGTTTTTAATGTTAGATATATGCAATGTACAATTTTCAAAAGTACAATTGCAAATATATTTAGAAAAGTGATTGCTCACAAAAAGCTTTAAATAAAATGTAATATAAGTCGAAGTATTCGTATTTTTGATAGTATGTAACACTATGTGTTTGGAGTGTATTCATAAAAATTATTTAAATTTCAGAATTATTACAAATATTAATAATATGATATTACAAATATTATATTTCATGTATTTTAACTTATATTCAAATATGTATCAAATTTTATACATAAAATAAGAAGTAGACACCGTCTACGGATTCCTTCATATAGATGAAACAAGCATTACTAAATACTACTACTATTACATTATCTACCTATACTACTTTAAACTGTAATGAATATTAACATAAGTTAAAATTCCACTTTTTCTACAAATTTTCATCAACACCAGTTTTCAAACGCCGTGTGAGATTATTGCTGTATGGAAGATTTATAAGCCATATCGCATTAATATAAGCTTTTAACAATATTCTACATATCATTTCTATCAACATAACTGATTTAGCGTTCATCATTTTGGGAATGAAAATTGTTTTGGGTCATAACAAAATATTATGTTGTTGACATATAAAGATATATAAATCTCTTTTGATTTTACTTTACTTACTCTTCTTCATTAAATAAATATGTATTTTAGTGAATTTTGTTGATAAAAATAATTTGATCTACATGAACTATATGAAGTATATAAGTGTATATTAGTATTAGTTATATATAGAACTATATATTTTAGCAACTTGAGATATAAAGCCAATTACAATAATTTTCTTGAATTTACTTCTAAAGTTTTGAAATAATATATAATACTAATTTCATTAATAATGATTAATTACTAAATGTATATCATATTATAATAAGCATAGACTTCTAAATGTATTGATGATGATCAAACCAAATATATTATTTATGTACTGGATATTTAAAAAATTCCAGCGTATGAAATTCAATAACATGTATAATATTAGTTAGATAAGTAAACACTATTTACACAATTTAATGATTAAGATTAAATGTGCTATTTGAGCTTAATATAAATATTCTTAATTAATTAATAGTTAAAGTGGAAATGATAAATAATTATGACTATTTATATGAATATATGGAATAATATTATATTTCCATATGTTTAATTATTATAAATATTCATTAAATTAATTTCCGCCAAATATATACAAAATAGAAAAGACTTCATTTATGATATTAAATTAGCCTTAGAAGCTATATAAACATCATAATTGTTTATAATTAGTGCTATATTTCTTTTTCGATCAAAAATCTAAATATTTTGAAAAATCATAACCAAATGTTATATGTTTGTAATACTTCCCACGTATGAATTGTAATTTAATTTTAACGTCGATTATACTACTTGCCAATAGTTACTATCTCAGAGTTACGGGAACTTTCAAGATGTTTCTCACTTGTTATCAAATGATCGATGGAAGAAATACAGAGTATAATGTATTTTAGCTGAAATAGAACGTAAATATTAATGTCATGCATAAATTAGTCATTATAGCCTATCAGCAACAGTTCCATGACATTAGACTTATTTTTATCATGTTCTTCATTTAGTAAAAGTGTTATCATTCATTTGATTTCGCTATTTTAATTTTTATTGCAGTATATAATATTATATATGATTTACTATATTTTAATATATTTCCACTTCACCATGGATGTTAAAACAGTCATCAGCTATTGACGCTATATCAAATATACCATTGTAATATACAATATATACGTTAATACTTTGACTAAACTGCAATTAAGGAGATTTATATATATTTTATATATATTTAAGGAGATTTATAGTACTGTTAGTTTTGAAATTAGTAAATAAGTGTGTTATCCAGTTAGCACAACATTCCACGTATGAAATTAAATAAAAATCTCAAAACATCACGACTATACTTCAAACAAGATTTTTCCCGTGGTTATAATTAAATATCAGCTAAAACGTAGTGTTACGTACTATTATTTTTGAGTTATACTGTATTGAATGAGTTGCTAAAGTGAAGACATGTAGGGTTTAAGTACTATTACAACAATTTGTAACAATGACAATCGTGCTATATTCTACATGTAGTTAAATATGATATAAATATATATATTCCTGTATTGTAAGATGTTGCTGTTTAGTAAGTAATATTTGTTTGGTAAAAACTTAATGATAACAATATATACAAAATAATTAATCCAAGGTATGTAAATACATCTATATTTCATAATAAAACATCACAATAATACACACTATCCATTAATTTCTTACTGATAAGTCGGACAAACACAAGTACCAGCTTCAACTATTTATCCAGATATATCACATGTACAAATACCTTCTATTAAAGTAGAATACATTGGACAAACACAAACATCGCTAATAATGATAGCATTAAAATATATACATTAGCAAATACCATTCATAAGTTCTTATCCTATGATACTACATGCATCTTGTTAACACTCACCATTTTCAAATTTAAATCCGAATTTACTTACACATTCTATATATTTAGAAAAATTAGAAATAATATCATCAACAGTTTAAATTTTAGTATTTGTAGCGGCTAAATAGCTGTTTAGCGTTGTAATATTGTTTAATATTCTTTAATTTATTGTTGTACAGTTATCATATATATAGTTTTCTAAAGTTGTCGAATTAACAAAAATTATATTATTTAAAGAAGTTATATTATCTATTAATTAGTTGTCTAATAGGGAAACATTAGATTACAAATAGTATGACATATTAGAGAAATTATTTATAATTTATTGCTACAAAATAGAATAGTATGAAGTGATATTGTTTGCGAGTTGACTTATATTTATTTATGTGTTTATATCTAGTTATTGCAGTAGATAACTCAAACTATTAATGTCTAATTGCATCTATTAAATAGAAGTTAAATCTAGACCTAAACTATTAATACTATTTATGGCTTCTATAACATTAACACATGATGTTAAATTTAGAATATATCCGTAAGTACAAACACATTAGTTGTCAGCGTATTCAAATGGGAAACTACATAGCAATGCTCCATTATCATATGTTCCTAATAACAACTATTATGCACACAATCCATAAACAACATAATTTGTTCCACAAATATCGCATTTATGTTAAATTTCAGTCAACGTATATATTATTGTCGCACTATATTATCCCAATTAAGAAATATTAGTAGCACATACAACAAATTTATTTATATCAAGTGTAAGAGAAACTTATATAGACGCTGCAATGTAACCATTATATGGGCTTTATATTATGTTACTGCCAGCTAACTGACAATTAGTTATATTAAACACTATATCTTATTGAACTAAGCTTACTATACCAGATGAACTTTGACTAGACATTCTATATTGAACGAATGTGCTTTCAATTTGTATAAGTGACTTAGCTTCTAATATAAGCCCTGATAGCTACTAACCAATAGCTATAAATATTAAAGTACAGTTTACTACTTTAACATCACATACCAAACAAAGAATTGATCCTTAAAACACTTCAAAATTTATGCTAATATTAATTTAAGAATCTTATATATTTTAAGTATTTTTACCAAATTCTAAAAGTGAAAATGTGTTTACATTGTAATTATGAATTGCAACATCTATGTCGGCCTTATTTGTGTAATTTGTGTAGATAAATAAGTTGATATTACTCGATTTTTGAAGAATGTGTATGTCTTTCTATAACTTAACAGTGTTCAATTTATTCATTTTCTGGCAATAACTATGTTCGTTACTATTTACCAATATATTGCTAAAACAATTTGTGTTTTAATTATATGATAATGTTTTATATACTAATATAGAAGAAACTATTATTTTAAATAATAAATAGTAATATTAGTAAATAATAAAACAATATGTTAAATAGTTAAGACAAGAACATTGACAAGAATGAGTTAACACAGCACAACGTTATCATACAACACAATACGTATTCCAATATTAAATTAAAAAATGACATCGCAAAACCAGGCAGAAGTAATCTACGACATTATTAAATATTTGTTAACACTTTTGATATGCAGAACATACTAATGTATTAGTTAATTAATTCATTTTAATCTATTTATTAATCTATCAATATCATATTAATCTTATTCATGTAATAATAACTTATATAATGTAAATTATATTTGTAAAACACAATTAGTAACAATGATATTCAAGCTATATGTAGTTAAATAATTGTTACTATAGATATTATTCTTTAACATTTCAAGTATATATATATATATATGTTTTGGTAAATTATTGCGTATGTGTTATTTTACCGTCACGTTTAGCTCTTTCTCTATCTTTCTACTGTCAGCTTGACAATCCTTTCATATCGTCAAAGTAGATCTTACAGTATTTATAGTACTATTATTGAGAGTTTTTGAACATAATGTATGTTATGTTGACCTTCGTGCGTGAGAAACTTGTTGTCGTTGCTTTAATTCTCTACTAACTAATATTTTATCATGAAAATTAACTTTTACAGCCCAGAATATCACAATTTATTTAATCTTTCGTGAACTTCGTCATAATGATTACAATTCATGATTTAATATGTATATTAACTTAATTTCGTCCAAAGTTTGGTATTTATGATACTTAGAGCTATTTTTTAATGTTATTTTTGCTTATATAATGTAATTAATAGTAAAGTATAAACAATATAATAGGTGTGGATAAGTAAAATGTCATTATAAAATGATAATAGAATTTATAATTTAAAAAAATATAAATGTATTGTGTAGTTTAAAATATTTAAAATATTTAAAATATTTTAATATGTTCTTACTGAAGGCTTCTTCGCTACTTTCGTATGTTCAAAAATATTTTCCAACGATACCAGATACTCTTTTCAAATCCTACCACTTCAATTATATACATGTTAGACGTACATGTTAGGCCA